>ML360649.1:0-13230 GCA_005239505.1 Nicotiana paniculata
TCCGAGCTATAATACCCGGTATTTATGGACTAGTACCATACAAGGTACCACATGACCATGATAATAAGGTGTATAAAGTGTGTTTAAAGCGAGTAGTATTTTAAGTAATTTGAGATAGTTTCTAATTATGTGGATTATTGGGTAATGGAAGATTACCTAGTTAATTAAGGAAGTGATTAGGTAATTAATAATATTTAGGGGAAGATTAGCTAGGTAATTAGGACATTTTGATTCGCCTAATCCCCCCCCCCCCCCNATTAAGTGACTCTTAGATCACTTTGCTAGGTGGCACTTTGGAAAGGATTCTTGGCTAAGCCATAAAAAGCTCTAAAATTCACAAGATATATGGAAAGGGCAACGTACTTTAGAAAAAGCCATAGAAGATTGCTCAAACTCAATAAGTCACATAAGATTGGGATTAATTCACTAGAGAGCTACGGAAATTCTTGGATTAGCAAAGGAACCCATACGAAATTATACTGCGTAATAACAACGGAATTTTGCGATTCTAAGAGAGTACGATGCAATCTTTCTCAAGAATATCATACGAATTTTTCCTTACTTCGATCTGTCATCCCGTGTTGTCGCAATTGACTTGTGTTAGAGGGATTGTCAAGAGAATCGATTCAAGTATGCTAAGGCTATCCCTTCTTTATTTTTGGCATGATCTATACGACACAAACGAAACGAGCAAATGCACAACTTTTATAAATTACTCTATTCGTAAAAATGCTAGAGATGTGTATATTCTACTTTTTCCATAAGTCTTTTTAAGAGTTCGGAGTATTATCCATGCAGCATATATGTTGACAATCATACAGCCGTAGAAGATTCCGGTATATGTTAAAAGAAATAATTGAGCCCATGTCATAGACAAAGAATTGAATTGTTAGAAGATTGTATCATGAATATTCTATAGCGTCCATGAAGGACTAAAGTAATAATTAATACCATAAACCGCAGATTTAGAGATACGCTACAAGAAAATTGGCCTTCAACGAAAGAAAATCCAGTCGTAAAAGGTATGAATCCCGTCGTTATAAGTCAATAACGACCGAAAAAGATATGTTCGTCACTAGTCGTTAAAAGCTCCGAAGTTAAAAGTTAGCGACCGGATCTCAATCCGATCGTTAAATATCCTTTAACGACAACAAAACTTCCGGTCTCTATTTCCTTTAGCGACCAATTTTCCCTTCGCGAATTGCCAAAGTTCCCTTCGTTAATGCCCATTTAACCATTGAAAAATCTTAAAGAGTTATAAAGACCACAATTCCCTTCGCTAATATGAATTTAATAAAAATCAATACATATATTTATATTTTTCCCTGTAGATTTATCAGTAGTAATCATTATTTGCTATACTTTGTCACACATACATACAACACACCTACATCTCAAAATATACCAAATAATCCAATTCATTAATATTTCATTGTTAATTACAATGAACTAAAGGATCACACCGTCAGAAAATATACCCATCCAAATAGCCTGACACTATTTTTATCAACTCTAGAAACAGAGACAGTAGAACTGCAGTAGAATGTACAGAGACTAACATCTTTAAACCACCACTAACAAAACAATTCCTATTGTGCTTCAATTTGCTTCGCACTTTCTTCGAGGATATGTTCTTCATACTTCAAAATTTTAATCTGTTAAAAGAATAAGTTCATGTAAGAGTATTGAAAAACTTCTACTATCTACTTTATTTAGAAAATAAATGAATAATTTAATCACTAAATTAACTAAACGATATGAGTAAATATTGTCTGATTGAACTGACACAGCTAATGAATAGTTTCAAAAGGTTATCTTTTATATTTAAGTAGGATGAAATTTAAACCTCAAGCTAGCAAAGTCTTAAGATTTCAAGGCACAGTCACACGACTACTGTTTTAATTAACAAAAAAGTACACAAAATGCAAGTGTAAAAGCCCTTAATAAATAGAATGAATCATAAATAAACAGAACATTAAACTTAACCTAAAGATATTACCAAGCAATCACAATTGCTAAAAGAGTAGGAAAAATCCAGACATGTCAACTTGTCAATGCTCCAGTTCCAAATCAAGCCTTTCTCCAATCAAAATCATTCTCCTTATTTAAAAATTTCCCAAGACTTTGCATAAAAAAAGGGATTAAAATTTCTCCAATCTTTGGCCTTGTTGTGCTTGGAAGGATGAGCATCCTCAAACGCGTGAATTTTACCAATATGACATCATATTCTCCTCCTACTGCACAAAAAACAACTCATGCTATATTACATAGAATTAGGCACCCTTAAAAATAAAATCAGATAAGATTCTGCAAAGATATCAAACAAGAATCTATCTCTATAAAAGTATGCACATATTCTTCTAATTATATTTCTTAATCCAATTATTCATAGTAAAACTGTATTAGTTTGTAAGTTGATGTAAGGATCAAAGTTTCTGCAATGTTGATGCTTGTAATATCCTTTCTCGATAAATCTAAATTATCTATATCTCTTCTATCACAAACCCTAAATTGAACAAAACACCAATTTATAACAGCAAAAACCTTTGGAATCAACAAAGTCGAAATCAAGTAAAATTGACCTTCAACTAAGCACAACACGTACCACACAGAGAGAGAGACCAAGCAGCATTGGAGAGGGAGAGCAGCAAGGCGTTGGTAGCGGAGAGTCTGGTGACGTCCTCATTTTGCACTTTATGGCTTAGGGTTCTTTGAATAGAGCAAAGAAAATGAACTAAAATCTTATTGGAGAGTGCTGGCGCTTTTTTCGGGATATTTCTGCCAAATTAGTTGTAGCATTAACGACGGGATATCTTAATATTAATGGACCAGATTATCTTTTTGTTATTGTCGAATTAAGAAATTTCTTTAACCACCGAAGATATTTTTGGTCATTATAATTATACCTATAACGATCGGATTCATATCCCTTTGTTAATTTGGTCGCTAAAAGATAAATTTATTGTAGTGATAGCTTAAGCCTACATAAAGATTGATCAGAGGGAAGAGGAAACTAAAGAGTTACATCAACTAAGTAAATCAGGAGTCTAATTATTGGACCCAAAAAATTACAGACATCATGGTTGAGAACATTGCAGAATCACTCTTAATATCAGAGGTACAAGAGAGATAGTACAGTAGCCATATTCTATAACGGCTCTACGATAAAGCCAGCTAGAAGAGTACCAGCCTTATAAGAAGTCAGTATGAAGCTCCCACCGGATTGTGTATGCACCTTTGGTACAAGTATTATAATAGAGCTTCAAGTTATGGATGTTAATTATACCTATGTAGAAGGGAGGTCATGAAAGAGATATAAGATATGATACTCAAATGCAGAAGGTTGTGAATAGTCCGTATTTCGGATAGAAGGCTAGAAGCGCTGAGATTCAGTATCCAGGAATGATAGCAGGTATGGTTTCTAGGTACCAATAGGTCTAGTTAAGAGAGTGAAGAAGAGTTAGCGACGATGTGATGTATTGCTTGATGTTCCATAATAACATAAGAAAATCTATGGTGCAAGCAAGTTGAAGGAGGTTGCAAGTAGTATAAACAGATATGTAGGTCGCAAGCTAAAGTATGGTAGAGCGACTAGGTTTTAGGAAGACAGGAGTAAGGATAAGAAAAGGCAGGTGAGAAGATAACGAGAATTGATAAGTCCTCGGGATTAAGCCAATGAAAACAAAAGAGTTGATGGTTTCTCTAAGTTATAGATAGTTCAATATAGCTTGAATGAACTCAAAGGAGTCTAAGACAAATATCATTTATAAGAGACGGAATGCTGCCTAGTAGTAGAATGAGGGTGTAATTGTGGCAAATAAAAGGGAATTTCATGAATTATACAGGATTAAAATACCCACGTAAGTTGAATCACATTGGGATGCAATGAAATAAGGTTATGGAAGTAAAATATTTCCCCCGGATGGATCAATCTAATTGTTTCAGATATTCTCCGATGAGACGTGAGCCCTAGCGACAGTGTTACATAAGAGGTCAAGTTATCAAGTGAAGTGTACAGGATTAAAATACCCACCTAAGGTGAATCACATTGGGATGCAATGAAATAGGGTTATGGAAGTACAATATCGCCCCCAGGTGGATCAGTCTAATCGCTTCAGATATTCCCCGGTGAGAAGTGAGCCCTAGCGTCAGTGTTACATAAGAGGTCATCATGTGGTAGATTATGCATCAACATTAAGGTGAACCAACAATAGATGGATAAAAGTTCAAAAGTATAAGATGAGATTAGGCCATCATTCTTAAGATGAACAGTAATGAAGAAGCATTAAAGGACTAATATTTATACATATAGGATAAGCAACGAGAATAACCTAGAGTTTGGTAGCAGACCTCAGTAATGATAGATCGAAGTAAGAGTTATGGTATAGTATGACCTACTTAGATGTAGTAAATCCATATACGCCCTGAGGTACAACTTTTCATAATTATGCATATGTTCACAAAGTAAGGCCTAGTGATTGGCTAAAAGATGGAGGAAAGAGGAGAGGAGATCGCATGGGCGCACATATAAAGTCAGAATCGTACAGGCTGCATGATGAAAGGTAGCAACATTTACAAGATTGGAAAGATTCTGACCACAAGTCATGGTGTGAAAAAGAGTCTTAAAGGTGGGAATGCCTTAGACTTTGGGTTTATTCACAGAACGGTTGCCTAGATGGCAAAGAGAGTAATAAAGTATTCGCAAGAGCTATAGGTTACGATAATGATAAGTGCCTCAGTCAACATTCGAGGACGAATGTTTCAAAGGGGGGATTGATGTTACACCCCATGTTTTCGTACGTGAAAGTACGCCATAAGTAAATTGATGAAATCTCGGAAATGAGATATTACATACCGCATTTTCGTACGTTAAAGTTTCATCGTAAGTTAATCGACGTAAGCTCAAGAATGAGATTATTTTGAGATTATAAGTATGCGCTATTTCAAACAAGTGATAAGTAAATACGTGAAGGTGAGAGGGTAAGTGAATCGAAGAAAATGAGTTTCATCGAAGTTTGTCATTTTGGGATAAAATAGGGTCCAAGCTATAATACCCTATATTTATGGATTAGTGTCATATAAGGTACCACATGACCATGATAGTAAGATGTATCAAGTGTGTTAAAAGTGAGTAGTATTTTAAGTAATTTGAGATAATTCTTAATTATGTAGATAATTGGATAATTATTAATTTTAGTGGGAGATTAACTAATTAATTAAGATGTTTGGTGGATAAGATTAAAGGGGAACACCATCCTCTCGTGGCAGCCAAGGCTTTAAGAAGGTGTGACTCTTAAATCCATATAATAAGGTGGCATTAAGAGGACCTTTTTGTGGCTTAGTCATTATTCAAGTGGGGGATACAAACCCACAAATATAAGAGGTCTTCTTACCTCATTAAGAGATGATTTTATGTTGTAATAATGGAGCCTCTCTTTAATTCACAAATGAAGATACTTACATTCTTCTAAGTAACGGGTCTTCAGCAAGAATTTCCATACGAAGTTATACTGCATAATAGCAATGGGATTTGCAATTCTTAGGGAGTACGGTGCAATCTTTCTCAAGATTATCATACGGATTTTTCCCTACTTCGATCCGCTATTACATGATTTGTCGCAATTGACGTGTGTTAGAGGGATTGTCCGGTTCAGGTATGTTAAGGCTATCCCTTCTTTCCTTTTGGCATGATCCATACAATACAAATAAAACGAGCAAATGCATAACTTCCATAAATGACTCTATTCATAGAAATGCTAGAGATGCTTATGTTCTTGATTCCCCATGTGTCCTATTATTCTATCATCTGTTCATGGGTCTCAGAAAATATGTAAGTTGATAAAGTTTACTTCATGATATTAATCAAAGGCATAATGGTCTTATGACACTCCGAAAGATTTTATTGACGTACTTCTCATGCATTGCATTCATTTATACATGTATATTGACCCATGACCATATGACGTTATATATATATATATATATATATATAACGTCATATGGTCATGGGTCAATATACATGTATAAATGAATGCAATGCATGAGAAGTACGTCAATAAAATCTTTCGGAGTGTCATAAGACCATTATGCCTTTGATTAATATCATGAAGTAAACTTTATCAACTTACATATTTTCTGAGACCCATGAACAGATGATAGAATAATAGGACACATGGGGAATCAAGAACATAAGCATCTCTAGCATTTCTATGAATAGAGTCATTTATGGAAGTTATGCATTTNATATATATATATATATATATATGTGGGGGGGGGATATGGGAAAAGGTTACGGCGTTATATATGCATCACCACCTAATCAGGTGGTAAAAATTGATGTTTTGCCCACAGTGGCCGAGATGATATGATGGGATACCCTCAGAGGCTTGATGATATTATGAAGGAATATACCTATGCATGGTATGACATTTATACGCATATGCATGAAATTATAAATATTAATGACTCGCAGAGTTATTCGGACTTACATGTTGAGTCTTTTACTCCATGTTTCTCTCATGTCTATTACTTACTGATTTTCATTCCTTACATACTCGATAGATTATTTGTACTGACGTCCCTTTGCCTGGGTGCGTTGTATGTCTGCAGGTCCCGATAGACAGGTTGAGAGTCCTCCAAGTAATCTATTAGCTATGCAGAAGGTGTTGGTGCGCTCCATTTGCTCTGGAGTTACCTATTTGGTCAGCATGCATTGGACATGTATTGATTGGTATGCCGGGGCCCTGTCATGGCCTTATGACATTTATGTACTCTTAGAATCTTGTAGGCATATGTCATGTATATGAAAGATTGTATGGCCTTGTCGGCCTATGTTCAGTGTACGAGTGATCATTTTGGCCTTGCACGTATGTCATATGTATAAGTTTGTATTACATGTTGGATCGTCCTATGTCGAGTGTTCCCTCATGTTTCATTCTAGTTATCACACAACATCCTTTCCGTTTTGTTTACCTATGGTAGCAAGATACGAAAGATACGTTACGTTAGTACTCAGTTGATTAAGGCACTGGGTGTCCGTCGTGGCCCATCGGTTTGGGTCGTGACAAAAGTGGTATCAGAGCCAGGTTCCGTCCTAGGGAGTCAAGTCGTGTCTAGTAGAGTCTTGTTTATGGGTGTGTTGTGCACCACACTTATAAGCAGGAGGCTACAGGGCATTTAGGACTGTCACTCCTTCTTCTTACTCTAGATCGCGTGGTAGAGCTCACTTATAAGAATTCAAACTCATAGCTTCTATTTTATTCGTAATAAGACGATACCTACAACCAAAAGATAGTTGGTAAGAGATTGCATGTGGCTATGGAAGAGTTGAGTTAGAGGAATTCGATTCTACATGATGCTTATGATGAGTAAATGTAAGGTCTTCAGCATATCATGTGTGTACTAAGACATGTAAGCTTCTCTTGGTAAGGAGCCTTAATACATGAATATTTATCCACCCTTATGATAAAAGAAACGAGAGAATCAGAAGGTAGATACAAGTTTCAACAACTAAAAGAAGCAAGATGAATATGGGTATGAGGTACCCAGCTAGTGAAGATTATCATAATTTACCATTCAGGAAGAGAGATATTAGCATTTTGATTTACCTTCAACAGTAGCAGAGATATGAAAAATCGGCCACACCCATCTTAGTTATGTCCTATGGAAGCTAACAGATATAGTTTAAGAAAATGATGGGGTATCAGGATCCGGCTGGGGTTATGCCCTTAATTTCATTATCAAGGCCCGTTGATCAGGGTATTAGAGGAGTGGTGCACAGATTAGAACAACCAGGTTCCCCTCATGATCGAAACTATGTCAGGGTATTTGCGGATACCAGCTCTTCTAAGGTTCCAGATAGTCCACAGTCTTGGGAGTCCGTCAATCAAGGTTCGTCTGTGTATGTTATGGGATATGCGGAGAAAGAGGATAGTATTCGGCCTAAGAGGAGAAAGGTAGCTGATAAGGATATGAAGATTCCACTGAGTGTGTCTGATCGAGGTTCTCACATAGGATAGGACGAGGACCCTTTGTTGTAGGCTTCCTCCAGATATCAGTTTTTGGTTGGTGAGCTCCACCTCTTCTTAGAGTATTACCAAGTTAGGATTCTGTATATGTTATGTTGCTTTATGAGGACGCAGGGAGCCCTGTCCTGACTTACATATGTTATGGTCATGTTTGCTTAGATGTTTTTGCATACAGTATCTTGTGTATAATTTTGGGTATGACATGTCTATGGCTCTGTCGACCCCTATGTATCTACATAAATCTTTTTCTGAATTATTTATACGAGTTAAGTCCTACTATTGTTACTTATATATATGGATATGGCCCGTAATGGCCCATGATAAGTTTGATAACAAATAAGGACAAGGTACGTGGCGCTTGGTTTGGTAGAATTTGATGTTATAATGGGTATGGATTGGTTGGATTCTTGTTATGCTAATTGATTATAGATCGAAGATGGTCTGATTTCAATTTCCAGCGGAGCCTATTTTGGAATGGAGAGGTAATACGACATCGCCGAGAGGTAGATTTATTTTCTATCTCAAGGCAAGGAAGATGATCAGAAAGGGCTATATTTATCACTTAGTTCGGGTACAGGATGTGAAAATAGAGTCGCCAGCCATTCAATCTATCCCCTTGGTTAATGAGTTTCCTGATGAGCTTCCAGGTCTTCCGCCAGAGCGAGAAATTGAGTTTGCTATTGACCTACTACCAGATATTCAACCAATATCCATCCCTCCCTATATAATGGTACTCACGAAGCTGAGAGAGTTGAAGGAACAACTAAAGGACTTGCTTAAAAAGGCTTTATCAGACCTAGTACATCACCGTGGGGAGCACATGTGTTATTTGTGAGGAAAAAAGATGGTTCATTGCGGATGTGTATAGATTATAAACAGTTGAATAATGTGACTATCAATAATAAGTACCCGCTTACGAGGATTGATGATTTATTTGATCAGTTGCAAGGTGCCAAGTATTTCTCGAAGATAGACTTGAGGTCCGAGTACCATCAGGTAAGGGTTAAGGAGAAGGATATTCCGAAGACAACATTCAGAATGTTACCAGGTATGGGCATTTTGAGTTTCGTGTTATGTCGTTCGGTTTGACCAATGCCCCAGCAGTATTCATGGACTTAATGAACTGTGTGTTCAAACCTTTTCTAGATTTGTTCGTGATTGTATTTATTGATGATATATTGGTGTATTCTCGTTTATAGTCTGACCACGCAGATCATTTGCAACATATGCTCAAAGTTCTACAAAAAAGGAAGTTCTATGCAAAATTCTCTAAATGTGAATTCTGGTTGGATTCTGTAGCTTTCCTTGGGCATATTATTTCAGGTGAAAGTATCCGAGTTAAACACAAAAAATTTAGGCAGTAGAGACTTGACCTAGACCCACGACAGCGATGGAGGTTCGTAGCTTTCTCGGTTTGGCAGGTTATTACAGGAGACTTGTAAAGGGATTTTCTTCTCTTTCAGCACCATTGACAAAAGTGGCGATGATGTGATGTTTCACTTGATATTCCATAATAACATAAGGAAATATATGGTGCAAGCAAATCGAAGGAAGGTTGCGAATAAGTAAATAGATATGTGTAGGTTGCAAGCTAAAGTATGGTAGAGCGACAAGGTTTTAGGAAGACAGGAGTAAGGATAAGAAACGGCGAGTGAGAAGGTGATGAGAATGGATAAGTCCTCGGGATTAAGCCCATGAAAATAAGAGAGTTGATGGTTTCTCTAAGTTGTAGAAAGCTCAGTATAACCTGAATAAACTCAAAGGAGTCTAAGACTAGTAGCATTTAGAAGAATTGGAATGCTACCCTGGTAGTGGGATAAGGGCATAATTGTGATAGATAAAGGATGATGTTTGGGCCTTCGATCGAGTACTAATTTGAAGAAAAAAGAAGAGAAGGGGATTTTATGAATTGTATAGGATTAGAATACCCATGTAAGTTGACTCAGTAGGGAGCTAAGTTTCAACGGACTGATGCTTGCGAACGGAGTTTCCAGACATTGAAGGACATATTAACTTCAACATTGATTCTAACGCTCCTAGAGGGAACCGATGGTTATGCTACCCATTGTGACGCTTCGGACGTTGGATTGGGTTGTGTATTGATGCAGCATGGTAAGGTTGTAGCTTATGCTTCTAGACAACTAAGAAAACACGAGAAGAATTACTCGACCCACGATTTAGAGTTAGCCGCGGTGATTCATGCACTAAATATGTGGAGGCACGATTCGTATGGCGTTCATGTTGATATCTATATGGATCATAAGGGCCTTCAGTATATCTTCAAGCAAAAGGAATTAAATTTACATCGAAGGAGATGGGAACTACTAAAAGACTATGACGTTGATATTTTATACCATCCGGGGAAAGATAATGTAGTAGCCGATGCCCTTAGCCATAGATCTATTGGGTAGAATCTCATATTTACAACCAGAGAAGAGTGGGATAGTTCATGACCTTCATAATCTAGCTAGTCTTGGAATTCGGTTACTGGACTCAAGTGATACTGGAATTACTCTTCAGGACACGACAACATCCTCTTTAGTAACTAAAGTGAAGGAACATCGATATGAGGATCATGTGTTAGCTCATTATAGGGATACGACCCCTAAGAAGGAGAAAACACCATTTGAGATTACTGATTATGGGGTCCTCAGGTATCGAGGACGATTATGTGTCCCTAATGTTGCAGTGCTGCGTCGACAGGTTATGGGAGAAACTCACCATTCTTGTTATTCCATCCATCCAGGAGTAACAAAGATGTATCATGATATCAAGGAAATATATTAGTGGGACGGAATGAAAAAGAATATAGCAGAGTTTGTTGCCCAGTGCCCTAACTGTCAGCAGGTTAAGATTGAACATCAAAAAATCGGTAGATTATTACAGGCTATAGAGATTCTGACTTGGAAGTGGGAAGTAATTAATATGGATTTCGTCATAGGCTTGACTCGTAGCCAGCGTAAGTTCAATCCCATATGGGTGATTGTTGACAGACTTACAAAATCAGCCATTTTATGCCTGTGAGGACTACATAGTCCACAAAGGATTATGCAAGGCTTTAACATCAAAGAGATAGTACGACTTCATGGTGTCCCTATATCAATTATCTCGGATAGAGGAGCTTAGTTTACAGCTAATTTCTGGAGGTCCTTCAAAAAAGGATTGGGTACCAGGTAAGTCTTAGTACCGCATTTCATCCCAGACAGACGGACAAGCTAAGCGTACTATTCAGAAACTTGAGGATATGTTACGGGTTTGTGTGATAGACTTCAAGGGTAGCCGGGATGATCATCTGTCGCTTATTGAGTTCGAGTATAATAATAGCTACCATTCTAGTATTAAGATGGCTCCATACGAAACTATTTACGGATGGAAGTGTAGGTCGCCTATAGGATGGTCCGATGTTGGGGAAAAATTAAGTTAGTAGGATCAGAATTGGTACAAAGGCAATCAAGGAGATTAAGCTTACAGGAAAGGCTATTAGCAGCTCAAAGCCATCAGAAGTCCTATGTGGTTAATCGACGATGAAACTTGGAGTCCCAAGTTAATGATTGGGTATTCCTAAAGGTATCACCGATGAAAGGCGTTATGAGGTTCAGAAAGAAAGGAAAACTTAGTCCTTGGTACATTGGACCATATAAGATCATACGCAAGGTAGGCTAGGTAGCATATGAGTTAGACTTGCCTTCTGACTTGGAGTCTGTACATCCAGTCTTTCATGTGTCTATGCTTCGTAAATATATCGGAGATCCTTCCAGGATTGTATTAGTTGACGATGTTTAGGTCACAGAGCAGCTATCATATGAGGAAACTCCCATTGCTATATTGGATAGACAGGTTAGAGGTTGAGGACTAAAGACGTAGCTTCGGTGAAAGTACTTTGGAGAAACAATAATGTGGCAGAAATGACTTGGGAAGATGAAGAAGACATGAAGTCTAGATATCCACACTTGTTTCCTTTTCCAAAGAAGGATCTGACTAAGACATCACAGCCTTAAGGTACAAGTATAGACTCTTGTGTTAGTTATTGTCATTGGTCGTGTAAGGCCATCGTCGTAATTGATGATTGTGACAATATGTGGCATTGAATTATTGAGTTATCTACAGGAAGGGTTGATAGTAGTGCTGTTACAAAGGCGACTCTACCAAAATTATATAGGTCCCGGGGAGTTAAACATTCGAGGACGAATGTTTCTAAGAGGGGAAGGATGTTATATCCCGCATTTCGTACATAAAAGTTTCGTCGTAAGCTAATCGACGTAGACCCGATGATGAGATTATTTTTGAGGTTATAAGCATTTATGCTATTTATAACAGGCGATAAGTGAGTTCCGCGAAGGTTAAAGGGTAAACGAATCAAAGAAAATGAGTTTCGTTGAAGATTATCGATTTGGGATAAAATGCAGTCTGAGCTATAATACCCGATATTTATGGACTAGTGTCTACTACATGGCCATGATAGTAAGGTGTATAAGGTATGTTAAAAATGAGTAGTATTTTAAGTAATTTGAGATAATTCTTAATTATGTGGGTAATTGGTTAATTATTAGGTAATGGGAGATTACCTAGTTAATTAAGGTATTGTTGGGTGATTAATTAAGGACTTTGGATAAGACTTACCCCTCCCCCCAACCCCAAACGTGGAAGCATCCCCTTTTCCTATTTAGTGACTCTTAAAATAGGTTGAAAGGTGGCACATTTAATAGGGTTATATGGCACCAAGTCTTGAAAAGTGGGGCCTGCACCACCAAGACTGAAAATCCCTTCTCTAATTCAAATGGAGATGTATTACATCTAAGTTAGAGAGAAAGGCTTCAACAAGATGAAAATTTCATTAGCAACGTGAGTTGCTTCAACCTTTCATTCAAACGAGATTTCTTAATATTATAGACGTTACACCCCATATCTTCATATGTGAAAGTACGCGATAAATAAATTGATGAAAGCTCGGAAATGAGATGTTACATATCGTATTTTTGTACGTTAAAATTTCGTCGTAAGTTAATTGACGTAAGCTCGGGAATGAGATTATTTTTAGATTATTTGTATTATGTTATTTCAAACAAGTAATAAGTAAAATCGTGAAGCAAATCGAAGAAAACGAGTTTCGTCGAAAGTTGTCATTTTGAGAAAAACATACGATCCGAGCTATAATACCCGGTATTTATGGACTAGTACCATACAAGGTACCACATGACCATGA
>ML360651.1:0-203108 GCA_005239505.1 Nicotiana paniculata
GTAGACACAATGTGGGTAGTGTACATATGTATTTTGGGTAAGTAAGGGTACGGTTCGGAATCGAGATCCACATTGGTAAATGTTGTATGTATTTTGCAAGTATTTGGTTTCATATGTTGGTAAAAAAAGTAGAAATGAATTCAAGTTGTAAGTTTATGCTTAAGTTATAAATGGCTATTTCACATGAATAATGTATATTGCAATAACACTAAATTTTTGTATAATTAATTTTTTATTTGTGAATTAATCAAATGTTGTTAACTTAGGCATTGAATATTAAATTTTTACAACTTATTTTGATTATATATTTAATAATTACTTATAACGAGATACACGTGCAAAGCGTTTGCCTGGATACTAGTAAAATAATAGTATAAAAATTGTACTATACTTACTAGATCAGAACAGAACTATCTAGGTCAATCCGCATTTCTTTTATTACGTACAAAGGCTCTTTTCTTCTCTGCCACATTCGCCCATTAAAATGAACATCTCCAGATTTCTCTCGCGATGAGCTGTTATTACTAATGTTTTCATCCTCTGCAATTCTGATATACTTTTCTTCATCAATTGGAGCAATTTCACTTGGGTTTTGATTTACAAGGCAAGGAGGATTATTTTTTGGAGTAGTATTGATATGCAGTACAGTTATAGGGGTATTGTTTTCATCAATATCTAATGACTTAGAAGCTTTATCAGTATACAACGAAAGTACCATAGAACTTGATGTACTAAAAATTCCTCTTGAAATATTATTTTCATCATGAACAAGGGAAGGTCAACACGGTTTGATAAAAAAAGAAAGAACGATTCTTATTAGGAATGCTACTGAATGGTTGTACATTTATAATGATGTCCACGTTAAGTGAATAAGCTGCAATAACACTAATTCTTTGTATAATTAATTTTCATTTATGTCTTAATCAACTTTTGCTAAAATATGCATGAATATTGAATTTTTATAACTGATTTTGAAAATATATATATTAATTACTTATACGAGATACACATGCAAAGCGCGTGCCCAGATACTGGTGACTTAATAGCATAGTAAATTATGTATAACTACTAGATCAAAATAGAACTATGTAGGTCAATTCATATTTCTTTTATTACATACAAAGGCTCATTACTTCTGTGCCTCATTCGCCCGTTCAAATGAACATCTCCAGATTTATCTCGCAATGAGCTCTTATTCCTAATGTTTTGATCCTTTGCATTTATGATATACCTTTCATCATCAACGGGGGAATATTTCAACAGTGTTATAATTAAAAAAGCAAGGAGGATTCTTTTTTTGAACTACTGACAGGTAGTACAGTTACAGGGATACTGTTGTCATCCACGTCTAATGATTTAAAAGCTTTATCACTATGCAACGAAAGCACCATAGAACTTGATGTACCTAAAATTCCTCTTGAAATAGTATTTCATCATGAACAATAGCAAGGTCAATTGGGTTTGATTAAAAAGGCAAGAATGATTCTTTTTAGGGATGCTACTGAATGGTTGTACAGTTATAAGGATGTCCACATTAAGTGTACAAGTTGTAATAACACCAATATTTTGTATGGTTAAATTTATATTTATGACATAATCAAATGTTGTTAAAATGTGCATGAATATTAAATTTTTACATCTAATTTTGAATATGTATTATAATTACTTATGAAATACACGTGCAAAGCGCGTGCTTGGATCCTGGTGAGTTAATAGTATAAAACGTTATCTATAGTTATTATAGAAAAAAAAAACTATGTCGATTAATCCATATTTCTTTTATTACGTACAAAGGCTCTTATCTTCTCTGCCGCATTTTCCCGTTCAAATGAACATCTCCAGATTTCTCTCGTGATAAGCTCTTGTTCCAAATGTTTTTATACTCTGCAGTTGTGATATAGTTTTCATCATCAACTAGAGAAATTTCAACAGGGTTTCAATTCAAAAAGCATGGAGGATTCATTTTTGGAATACTAGTGACAGGAAGTACAATTATAGGGGTACTGCTGTCATCCACGTCTGATGATTTAAAAGCATTATCACTGTGCAACGAAATAACCATAGAACCTGATTTACTAACAATTTCTCTTGAAATATTATTTTCATCATGAACAAGAGCAAGGTAAACAGGGTTTGATAAAAAAGCTAGAATGATATGGTTGTACAATTATAAGGATGTCCACATTAAGTGTACAAGTTGCAATAACACTAAATTTTTGTATAATTAATTTTTATTTGTGAATTAATCAAATGTTGTTAAATTAGGAATTGAATATTAAATTTTTACAACTGATTTTGATTATATATTTAATAATTACTTACACGAGATACACGTGCAAAGCGTTTGCCTGGACACTAGTAAAATAATAGTATAAAAATTGTACTATAATTACTAGATCAGAACAGAACTATGTAGGCCAATCCATATTTCTTTTATTACGTACAAAGGCTATTTTCTTCTCTGCCGCGTTCGCGATTGAAATGAACATCTCCGAATTTCTCTCGCGATGAGCTCTTATTACTAATGTTTTCATCCTCTGGAATTCTGATATACTTTTTTTCATCAATTGGAGCAATTTCAGCGGGGTTTTGATTTAAAAGGCAAGGAGGATTATTTTTTGGAGTAGTACTGATATGTATCAGTACAGTTATAGGGGTACTGTTGTCATCAACATATAATGACTTAGAAGCTTTATCAGTATGTAACGAAAGTACCATAGAACTTGATGTACTAATAATTCCTCTTGAAATATTATTTTCATCATGAATAAGAGAAAGGTCAACAGGGTTTGATAAAAAAGAAAGAATTATTCTTATTAGGAATGCTACTGAATGGTTGTACAATTATAATGATGTCCACGTTAAGTGTATTAGTTGCAATCACACTAATTCTTTGTATAATTAATTTTGATTTATGTCGTAATCAAAATTTGTTAAAATATGCATGAATATTGAATTTTTATAATAAAATATATTTATTAATTACTTATACGAGATACACGTGAAAAGCGCGTGCCCAGATACTGATGACTTAATAGCATAAGAAATTATCTATAACTACTAGATCAGAATAGAACTATGTCGGTTAATCCATATTTCTTTTATTACGTACAAAGGCTCTTATCTTCTCTACCACATTTTCCTGTTCAAATGAACATCTCCAGATTTCTCTCGCAATGAGCTCTTATTCCTAATGTTTTTATCCTCTACAGTTCTGATATACTTGCCATCATCAACTGGAGCAATTTCAACAGAGTTTTAATTCAAAAAGCGTGGAGGGTTCATTTTTGGAATACTACTGACATGAAGTATAGTTATTGGGGTACTGCTCTCATTCACGTCTAATGATTTAAAAGCATTATCACTATGCAACGAAAGCACCATAGAATCTGATGTACCAACAATTCCACTTGAAATTTTATTTTCATCATGAACAAGAGCAAGATCAACAGTGTTTGATTAAAAAGCAAGAATGATATGGTTGTATAGTTATAAGGTTGTCCATGTTAAGTGTACAAGTTGCAATAACACTAATTTTTTGTATAATTAATTTTTTATTTATGAATTAATCAAATGTTGTTAAAATAGGCATTGAATATTAAATTTTTACAACTGATTTTGATTATATATTTATTAATTACTTATATGAGATACACCTGCAAAGCGTGTGCCTGGATACAAGTGAAATAATAGTATAAAAATTGTACTATAATTACTAGATCAGAACATAACTATGTAGGTCAATCCATATTTCTTTTATTACGTACAAAGGCTCTTTTCTTCTATGCCGCATTCGCCCGTTAAAATGAAAATCTCCGATGAGCACTTTTTCCTAATGTTTTGATCCTCTGCAATTCTGATATACTTTTCTTCATCAATTGGAGAAATTTCAGCGGGGTTCTGATTTAAAAGGCAAATAGGATTATTTTTTGGAGTATTATGATAAGCAGTACAGTTATAGGGGTACTGTTGTCATCAACATCTAATGACTTAAAAGCTTTATCAGTATACAACGAAAGTATAATAAAACTCTATGTACCAATAATTCCTATTGAAATATTATTTTCATCATGAACAAGAGAAAAGTCAACAGGGTTTTATTAAAAAGAAAGAATGATTCTTATTAGGAATGCTACTGAATGGTTGTACAGTTATAATGATGTCCACGTTAAGTGTATAAGAATTTAGGGTATATTGTATGGTCGCACAGTATTTTATGATTTTTCGGAGGAATTTATAGCATCCATCTTCTAATGTGTAATGTGCTTCCTGGTGACAAATCACCAACTCAGGAGTCCTGAAAGCCTTGATCTACGGAACTGACATATACTTGTGCCCAATGCATACATCATTAAAAGTGGCATACAAAATATTCTCATCACTGAGGACATACAAATTGAACATTCCAGAAGCTTCTAGAGACCGGCGCCTGGGTAAGTTGCAATAACACTAATTCTTTGTATAATTAATTGTCATTTATGTCTTAATCAAATTTTGTTAAAATATGCATGAATATTGAATTTTGACAACTGATTTTGAAAAGATATTTATTAATTACTTATACGAGATACACGTGCAAAGCGCGTGCCCATATACCGATCACTTAATAGCATAGTAAATTACCTATAGTTACTAGATCAGAACAGAACTATCTGGTCAATCCATATTTCTTGTATTACATACAAAGGCTCATTTCTTCGCTTCCTTATTCACCCGTTCAAATGAACATCTCTAGATTTCTGTCGTAATGAGCTCTTGTTCCTAATGTTTTGATCCTCTGCATTTCGGATATACATAACATCATCAACGGGGGAAATTTCAATAGTGCTTTAATTTAAAAAGCAAGAAGGATTCTTTTTTGGAACTACTGATAGCTAGTACAGTTACACGAGTACTGCTATCATCCACGTCTAATGAATTAAAAGCATTATCACTATGCAACGAAAGGACCATAGAACTTGATGTACAAACAATTCCTCTTTAAATAGTATTCTCATAACGAACAACGGCAAGGTCAATAGGGTTTGGTTAAAAAGACAAGAATGATTCTTTTTAGGAATGCTACTGAATGGTTGTACAGTTATAAGGATGTCCACATTAAGTGTACAAGTTGCAATAACACTAATTTTTTTTATAGTTAATTTTTTATTTATGACATAATCAAATGTTGTTAAAATGTGCATGAGTATTAAATTTTTACAACTAATTTTGAATATGTATTATAATTACTTATGAGATACACATGCAAAGCGCATGCTTGGATACTGGTGAGTTAATAGTATAAAAATTGACCTTTAGTTATTATAGCAGAACAAAACTATGTCGGTTAATCCATATTTCTTTTATTACGTACAAAGGCTCTTATCTTCTCTGCCGCATTGTCCCGTTAAAATGAACATCTCCAGATTTCTCTCGTGATGAGCTCTTATTCCTAATGTTTTTATCCTCTATAGTTCTGATATACTTTTCATCATCAACTGGAGTAATTTCAACAGGGTTCTAATTCAAAAAGCGTGGAGGATTCATTTTTTGAATACTACTGATAGGAAGTACAGTTATTGGGGTACTACTGTCATCCACGTATAATAATTTAAAAGCATTATCACTATGCAACGAAAGCACCATAAAACCTAATGTACCAACAATTCCTCTTGAAATATTATTTTCAGATCAATAGGATTTGATTAAAAAGATAGAATAATATGGTTGTAGAGTTATAAGGATGTCCACGTTAAGTGTACAAGTTGCAATAACACTAATTTTTTGTATAATCAATTTTTTATTTATGAATTAATCAATTGTTGTTAAAATAGGCATTGAATATTAAATTTTTACAACTGATTTTGATTATATATTTATTAATTACTTATAAGAGATACACTTGCAAAGTGTGTGCCGGGATACTAGTGAAATAATAGTATAAAAATTATACTATAATTACTAGATCAAAACAGAATTATGTAGGTCAATCCATATTTCTTTTATAACGTACAAAGGCTCTTTTATTCTCTGCTGCATTCGCCCGTTAAAATGAACATCTCCAGATTTCTCTCGCGATGAGCTCTTTTTTCTAATGTTTTGATCCTCTGCAACTCTGATATAGTTTTCTTCATCAATTGGAGCAATTTTAGCGGGGTTTTGATTTAAAAGGCAAAGAGGATTATTTTTTGGATTAGTAATGATAAGCAGTACATTTATATAGGGGTATTGTTGTCATCAACATCTAATGACTTAGAAGCTTTATCAGTATACAACGAAAGTACAATAAAACATGATGTACCAATAATTCCTCTTGAAATATTATTTTCATCATGAACAGGAGAAAGGTCAACAGGGTTTTCTTAAAAAAGAAAGAATAATTTTTATTAGGAATGCTACTTAATGGTTGTACAGTTATAATGATGTCCACGTTAAGTGTATAAGTTGCAATAAAACTAATTGTTTGTATAATTAATTTTCATTTATGTCTTAATCAAATTTTGTTAAAATATGCATGAATATTGAATTTTTACAACTGATTTTGAAAATATATTTATTAATACTTATACGAGATACACGTACGAAGCGCGTGCCCATATCTGGTGACTTAATAGTATAGTAAATTACCTATAGTTACTAGATCAGAACAGATCTATGTAGGTCAATCCATATTTCTTATATTACATACAAAGGCTCGTTTCTTCTCTGCCTTATTCACCCGTTGAAATTAACATCTCCAGATTTCTCTCGCAATGCGCTCTTATTCCTAATGTTTTGATCCTCTGCATTTCGGATATACTTTTCATCATCAATGGTGGGAATTTCAACAGTGTTTTAATTTAAAAAGCAAGGAGGATTCTTTTTTGGAACTACTGACAGCTAGTACAGTTACGGGAGTACTCCTATCATCCACGTCTAATGATTTAAAAGCATTATCATTATGCATCTAAAGGGCCATAGAACTTGATGTACAAACAATTTCTCTTGAAATTGTATTTTCATCATGAACAATAACAAGGTCAACAGGGTTTGATTCAAAAGACAAGAATGATTCTTTTTAGGAATGCTACTGAATGGTTGTACAGTTATAAGGATGTCCACATTAAGTGTACAAGTTGCAATAACACTAATTTTTTGTATAGTTAATTTTTTATTTATGACATAATCAAATGTTGTTAAAATGTGCATGAGTATTAAATTTTTACAACTAATTTTGAATATATATTATAATTACTTATGAGATACACATACAAAGCGCATGCTTGGATACTGGTGAGTTAATATTATAAAAATTGACCTATAGTTATTATGTCACACCCCGAAATCCCTCCATCGGACCGTGATGGCATCTAACGTTGAACCCGCTAGACAAGCCAACGTATATAAATAAACTAGCAAATTAACACCAATTTAATAGGATAAACTAAACAATTCACTATTTAACAGCGGAATAAAAATTTGGTTTCAAGCTAAATAAGGATAACATAATACAACAACGCGTAAATTTCCCAAAACCTGGAGTCACAAACTCACGAACTATCTAAGAGTGCTAAATAAAATTTCGAAAGGAAGTACATGTTTGCCTTTGAAACTAAAGGAGAAAAACAAGACAGAATCGAAGACAAGGGGATACAAGAGACGCCAAGGCCCACGAATGCCAGCGGGTATACCTTGAAGCCTCTATGATGAGCTGGAAGACACTCCCACTAATGATGTCCTCTGGGTCCGGCTGCATAATCTGCACAACATAAAGAAGTGCAGGTGTAGCATCAGTACAACTGACCCCATGTACATAGTAAGTGCCTAGCCTAACCTCGGCGAAGTAGTTACGAGGCTAGAACCAGACTATCAAATAAACCTGTGCAGTTCAAATAAATAGATATACGTATACACAACGGATAAGAAATATAGGGAGGAAATAATGAATAAAGGAAGGGGGACATGCTGTGGGGAGATAACAGTTTCGTATAAGTTAATCTCAATAAGGAAAAGAAACAACAAGCTAGCATATCAATAAGAACAAGAAATCACAAACTTGCACGGCATCACCCTTCATGCTTTTACTCTCATCCTCACTATACAATGTATAATTTAATCAATGTGAATCATGGAACGACATCACCCTTCGTTAGTTTACTCTCTTTCCTCACTTTATAATCAATGAATATGGTACGGAATGGTAAATCGTACGACACGGCATCACCCTTCGTGCTTTACACTCATTCCTCATAGTGCACGGCATCACCCCTCGTGCTTTATCACTCTTCCTTACCCAAACTGCAATCACAAACAAGGGCAAGGGAGTAAAAAGAATAGAATAGAAATCCCGGCAAGGGAACAATAATTCAACAATTAAATCCTGGCAAGGGAACAATACAATAATCTCAACATCCCAACAAGGGAGACAATATCAAACAATGCACGGCATCACCCTTCGTGCTTTACTCTCGTTCTTACCAAGACAGGTGCACGACATTACCCTTCGTGCTTTATCACTCTTCCTTACCCAAACAGCAATCACAAACAAAGGCAAGGGAGTAACAGAATAGAATAGAAATCTCGGCAAGGGAACAATAATTCAACAATTAAATCCTGGCAAGGGAACAATACAGTAATATCAACATCCAACAAGGGAGACAATATCAAACAATGCACGGCATCACCCTTCGTGCTTTATTCTCGTTCTCACCAAGACAAGTGCACAACATCACCCTTCGTGTTTTATCACTCTTCCTTACCCAAACAACAATCACAAACAAGGGCAAGGGAGTAACAAAATAGAAAAGAAATCCCGGCAAGGGAACAATAATTCAGCAATTAAATCCCGGCAAGGGAACAATCAATTAAAAGCAACAATGACCCGACAAGGGTATAGTTTAGTAATTTTTCCTCTTTCTTTCACTTTCATTTCCGTGATTATAGATAGTTTAGTAATTTTTCCTCTTTCTTTCACTTTCATTTCCGTGATTTATTCTATCACTTGAGCCAATGCTCCAAAGGATGTAATATCTATTATTTCCTCATTATTCAATTCATAAATTGAGCCAATGCTCCAAAGAATGTAATATTTCATATTTTCCTCATTATTCAATTCACAAATTGACCCAATGCTCGAAAGAATGTAATATCTCATATTTTCTCATTATTCAATTCACAAGTTGAGCCAATGCTCCAAAGAAATATTATCTAATATTTCTTCATTATTCAATTCACAATTTGAGCCAATGCTCCAATAGAGTTTACAGGATACAATTCCCTCCACATATTCTTCACAACATATAGAAATCATCAATTAAACATGGAAATTACCACAAAACCAGAATATTCACAATATAAGGACTCACGGTCATGCTAGACACCGATATATAGATACTCGTCACCATGCCTATACATCGTACTCTACAATTGGCAAGTAGCAAACAAGACTTAACTCCTATTCCCTCAAGCTAAGGTTAGACCGAACACTTACCCCGGGTCCAAAGTATAGCAATCAACCCTCTAACACCACCTTTCCTTTAGAATTCGACTCTGGAATGGTATTATCTAGGCATAATCAGCTAAAGTATATCAATAAGGATTCAAAGATTCAATTACATGGCCTAATTATCCATTTCCTAGCATTCTTTCAAATTTATAAAAATTCGACCCCGAGCCCGCTCGCTCGGATTCGTTCAATTCTCGAAAGGAACACTCACCCAAAGCCTAAGGATCATAAATATACGATTTTTACTTGATTTCATGGCCAACACAAAGAAAATTCTAAGGTGATCACAAGTTCTAGGTTACTACTCAATTTCTTGAATTTTTGCACTAATTTGTGTGGTTAATTAAGCTAACATGCATGCATGGCACTAATTTATGGGTGATATTTACTTACCTTACAAGACCTGGTCGACAGCTCTTAAAAACTGTGGAATTCCCCTAAGGAAGAAGATGAAAAATGAGAGAAATGGGTTTAAAACCCGTACTTAAACTTACTGCCTGAACCGTGATCGCACCTGCGTTGGCTGGGACCGCACCTGCGGTCTCGCATTTGCGAGGAAAACCTCGCACCTGTAGAATTGGGCTGGGGGTCTGGAATCGCACCTGCGAAAGGGGAGACCGCATCTGCGGTCTCGCTCCTGCGAGAAATGTGACGCACCTGTGATGGATGGCCAGGCCACTGGTGATCGCACCTGCAATGCCTGGGACCGCACTTGCGGTCTCGAACCTGCGATGCTGGGCAACCGCACCTACGGTCACACCAGAGCAGGTGCACCAGCAATTGAGTTTGCTTGCTTTTTTAGCCCCGTTAGGTGCCCGGAAGGCACCTGGGCCCACCCGAGCCCTACTCTAAAAATACGAACGAGTCCGAAATCATAATACGGACTCGCTCGAGCCTTCGGAACACTCAAAACAACGCTAAAACTCTAATTCACACTCCCAAACCTCAAGAACCAAACTTAGGAATTTTAAGTTTTTGTAACTTCGCTAACAACGTGCCAGACTGACCTATACATCTCGGAACAATACCAAATTTCACAGATTACTCACAGAACCTCCTACGAACTTGCCCATGCGATCAAATCGCCAAAAAAAACATCATACACATCGAATTAGGCCTCACTATCCATGAATCCTATCAAATTTCGTAAAACATCAAGTTTTCCATTTTTAAGTCTGAAACACATCATACGAAATCCGATTTCAACCAAACTTTACAGAAAGTGCTTAAAACATATATAAGACCTGTATCGGGTGCCGGAACCAAAATACGGGCCCGATACCATTACTTTCTAATCAGATTTCATTTTCAATTTCCATAAATATTTTAAGAAAACAATTTTACTCAAAAATTCATTTTTCGGGCTTGGGACCTCGGAATTCGATTCCGGGCATACGCCCAAGTGCCATATTTTTCTACGGACACTCCGGGACCGTCAAATCACTGGTCCGGGTTGGTTTACCCAAAATATTGACCAAGGTCAAATTTTATTCTTTTTAATATCAGATCTTAGCATTTTTCACAGAATTTCATATTTAGGTTGTCCGGCTACACAACGGACTGTGCACGCAAATTAAGGCAAGTACAAGTGAGGTATTCAAGACCTTGGAAGTACAGGACAGGTAATAAAATTTGTGATGACCCCTTTGGGTCGTCACATATTATAGTAGAACAAAACTATGTCGGTTAATCCATATTTCTTTTATTACGTACAAAGGCTCTTATCATCTCTGCCGCACTTTCCCGTTCAAATGAACATCTCCAGATTTCTCTCCCGATGAGCTCTTATTCCTAATATTTTTATCCTCTACAGTTCTGATATACTTTTCATCATCAACTGGAGCAATGTCAACAGGGTCTTAATTCAAAAACCGTGGACGATTCATTTTTGAAATACTACTGACAAGAAGTACTATGATAGGGGTATTGCTGTCATGCACATCTAATGATTTAAAAGCATTATCTGTGATGACCCAAATGGTCATCCCGTGTACTTTTAGCTAAATCTTGTTACGAGGCCATGAAAGTCCCCTTTTATCTCACCTCAATGTACGTGCGCAGCTCAGGCGCGTACTCGGGAAGCTGTTATGTGGAAAATTGATAAAATGATGATTTTATAATAAATATTTGAATAAAGTTGACTTTGGTCAACATATTTGGTAAACAGACTCGGACACGTGATTTGACGGTCCCAGAGGGTCCGTAGGAAAATATGGGACTTGGGCGATGCCCAAAATCGAATTCCGAGGTCCCAAGTCCGAAGAATGAATTTTTGAAGAAAATTGTTTACTGAAAAATATAAATGTTTTTGAAAAATGAAATTTGTTGTGAAACCTATGATACCGCGCCCGTATTATGGTTCTGGAGCCCCGTTATCTGTTATCTTTGAAATTTGGTGGGAAACAGATTTAGTTTGATGTGATTCGGGTCAAAAAATGGGAAAATTTAAAATTTTTGTAAGTTTAAAAGAAGTTCATTGATTTTGAGGTTTAATTAGATGTTTATGATGTTATTTTGGTGTTTTGATTACTAGAATAAGTCCGTAAGATGTTTTTGACGTTGTGTGTATAATTGGTTTTGAGCTTCGAGGGCTCGGGTGAGTTTCGGGTAGGTGACGGAGTGAAAAAGTGGTGAAAAGTCTGATGTCTAATGATGTCATTTGGTGTCTGACCGTTTATGCTATATGAAGGCACAGGTATAAGTGCGAACGCACATCATTATCATGGAAGGGGGTGGGTTTGTTTTTGTAATGACCCGACCGGTCGTTTTAAGCTGTAGCGCGATGTTCAGCAGTTTGAAGTCGTGAGCAGCTTCGTTTCAGGTATTATGACCCATGGGCATGGTCGAAATTAAATTTCAGGATGTTTAAATTTGATTTGGAAAGAAAATTCTCATGAGGATTTGAAGGTTCCAGCAGGTTCGTATGAAGATTTCTGACTTGGGCGTATGTTCAGATTGGGTTTTGGATAACCCGGGAGCGCTTCGGCCTATATTGTGGAAGTTAGCCTTTTAGAAAGAATTCATGAATTTGGGCTTGAAGTGAATATCAGTGAGGTTGATGTCTGTTTGGGATTCCGTTTCTGGAAAAAGCTCCATATGGTGATTTTGGAATTGGGAGCGCGATCGGAAGTAAATTTGGATGTCCGTAGGTCATTTTAAGGTCATTTGGCTAATGATAGAAATTTGAAGGTTTTTGAGAAATCTGATCGCAAGTGGAAGATTTGATATCGAGGTCAGAATGCGATTCCGGAAGTTGGAGCAGCTCCATAATGTTGAATATGACTTGTATGCAAAATTTGTGGTCATCGGCTGTGATTTGAAAGGTTTCGACGTCGGATGTGAAGTTTGAAATTCTAAGTTCTTAAAGAATTGGATTTGAGTGCGATTCGTGATTTCGGCATTGTTTGATGTGATTTTAGGGCTCGAGCAAGTATGTTTCATGTTTTGGGATAGGTTGGTGTGATTTGACGGGGTCTCGGGGGCCCCGGGTGGATTACGGGTTGTTAACGGATGAAAGTTGAAGTTGGGAAAAGGGCTGAAGACTGCTGTCATCTGGTGTAACCGCACCTGCGAGGCTTTGACCGCAGGTGCAGTGCCACAGGTAAAGCTGAGGAGGCCGCATGTGTGCAAGATGGGTCGCACCTGCGGAAGCGTAGGTGAGGAGAATGGACCGCAGGAGAGAGAAATGATGGGTTGAACCAAAGCCGCACCTGCGATGGAATTTTCGTAGGTGCGGAGCCGTAAGAGCGGCAATTGGACCGTAGGTGCGATGTAACGACCTGGCCGGTCGTTCCGAGAGTTCAGCCCCGTTTTCCCCATTTCTGCATTTGTCATATATTGCTAGCCTATTTCTGTTGTGTTGGGTCAGTTGGTTTGGGTCCGGAGTGGTCATAGTGAGAATTGAGGCAATTAGTCTCTCAAGATAGCCTAATAGTTGAGAAAGTCAACTAAGAGTTGATTTATTAGTGAACGACCTCGGAATGCGGATTTTATGGCTCGGATAGCTTATTTAGGTGATTTGGGACTTTGGAATGAGTTCGGAATGAAGTTTTGATGTCCGGTGTAGAATCAGGCTTGAAACTGCGAAAGTTAGTTTTTGGCGATTTCCGGTCGGCAGTGGAAAATAGGCTATCGGGGTCAGAATGGAATTCTGGAAGTTGGAACCGGTCCGTAATGTCATTTTGAGTATGTATGCAGAATTTCAGATAAATCAGAGGTGTTTTGGTTGGTTTCGGCGTAGTTGGAGAAATTTGGAAGTTTCAAAGTTCATAGGCTTGAATTTGATATAATTTTGGTGTTTGCGTGTTGTTTTTGGTGCTTCGAAGGCTTGACTAAGTTGTAATAATGCTATGAGGTGTGTTGGTATGTTTGGTTGAGGCCCCGAGGGGCTCATGATTGATTTCGGATGGTTGGTGGTGTTTTGAACTTGGAAATTTGCAGCAATTAGCTACTGGTGTGATCTTCTGGTGTTGGCCCCACCTGCCGAAGGCTGCCGTAGGTGCAAAGGTCTTTGCGCAGGTGCGAAGGTCTGCGCGCAGGTGCCTAAAGAGGCTAGGCTGGGGAATTCTGCAGGTGCGAAGAGATGGCCGCACCTGCGAAGCCACAGATGCGAATGATTGGCCGCAGGTGCGAAATTGGTCCGTTAAGTGGGATTCCGCAGGTGTGCACATGGGACTGCATGTGCGGGTCCACAGGTGCGACTAAGTGTCTTCAGGTGCAGAATTCTTGCAGAAACAATATATAAGAGGAATCCGTGAAATTCATTTCATTCCTCCATTTTTACATCCGGGAGGAGCTCCTTTGAAGGCAAATTGGAGAGGGGATTACTGATTTTTCAGTGAAGGTAAGTTCTCGGGTTGTTAACATCGTTTCTATGCTATTTTAATTCGGATTAGGCTTGTATTTGAAGGATTAAAGTAAGAAAAGTTTGGAAAATGGGAGGAAAGAGTTGGGAATTTCTTTTGGCAATTTTAGTGGGCAATTGTTGTCCGATTTTGATGTTCTTAGTATGTACGGTCTTGTGGGAGGATAAGGGTTCTTGTGATGTAAATTTTATCAGATTCCAAGACGTGGGCCCGGGTCTCGGGTTTTGCCGAATTTTTATATTCTTCTATTATTTGATAGTTTTCGATTGGGTTATGTTCCTTGAGTATATATTAATGATGTTAAACTGGTTTTGGCTAGATTCGGAGCAACGCGAGCCAATTTGAGGGGAAAAAGCATAACGGACTAGTGTTGTGGCCCGGTAGAGGTAAGTAATGGTTATAAATCTTGACCTGAGGGTATGTAACACCGGACTACGTATTTCTCACTGATTTTAGAATGGCGCACATGTCGGATGACGAGTATATAGCGCGTACAGATTTTTGGATTGGACTAGGTCCTCTCCGCGGCAACTAATGAGTTGCATATTTTTCTCAAAACCTTATGTTAAATTATGTTCTAAAGATTGTTAAAATATTTGGGCTATAAGCCGTGTTTGGGGCCTCGTGTCGATCTATTTAGACCCCTTAGGGGATTTTTACTGTTTTTTTCTTCACTATGTATTGATGATTTCACTCAGCCACATTATGCTTACTGTTTTCAAAACGCATCTTGTTTTACACTACTTTGAGATTTAAAATGATGTTTTGGGTCGAGAACCCTGTTTTACTGTTTTGCTCGAGGGGCCTTTTGAGTGGTACTACTGAGTGAGGCCGAGGGCCTGATTGTGAGGTGCTGAGTGATTGTGAGTTGCTGAGTGATATTAGTGCTTGGGCTGAAGGAGCCCCTCCGAGTTTGTGCACACACCCAGTGAGCGCACAGAGTTCTGAGTGTCGAGTGACGAGTGATTGGGAAGCATGTGTGACTGTGAGGTGCTGAGTGATTTTGAGGTGCTGAGTGACATATTATGAGTGACTGTGAGGCATGCCCGAGGGGATGATTATGATACATGTTTTGCCCTAGGGGCTACTTATGATTTTACTAGTTTCACTCTAGGTTTATGAAATATGTTTTTCCCGAGGGGCCTCTATATGATTCATTTCATTTTCATACTACATCTTTCGGTTTGTAGTTGTTGGAAAATATACATTGTTCAAAGGATTTTTCTGAAGTGGATTTTAAGGGCTGATGATTTCATGTATTTATGTTATACTGTTGGAAAGAAAGGTTGTGCATCTTGTGATTTCATGACATTGATTTTATGTGTTTCTTGCTGCTCAGACCTGATTTATTTTCATTACTACTGAGTTGGTGTACTCACATTACTCCCTGCACCTTGTGTGCCGATGGTGTTAGAGGCAGGGTGAGCTGTCTATCTGTTCCAAAGATTCTCGGAGGTTTGTGAGGTAGCTGCATGCGTCCGCGGTCCTGCTCCCTCTCCTGCTTACTATTATAAGATTTATTTTTGTTGATATGTATATTTTATGTAGATGCTCATGACCAGTGACTCCGGGTTCTCGGGGGTTGTATTTATTGTTCAGTATAGATTTAAATGTGCTATAAATGTTTAAAGGAAAACTTTATGGGTAATGGGTATAGTAATGATGTAAATGGAAGCTTATTATGATTCGAGTTTGGGTTTTGGCAGGCCTAGTTCCATGATAGGCGCCATCACGATTGGCCTGGTTTTTGGGGTCGTGACATGCGAAGAAATGCCTGGGCAGAATGTTTTAAAGACGGGTTTATGTCATTTCTCACCCATTTGTCATGGGCTATTTTTGGAGAGTATTTCAAGGGAGATTTCATCAGGGATCAGAGATAAGTTGTTTCTACTCGTTTCTAAGGTTAAATACAAGATTTGATGCATAACTTTGATAGGGGAAATTGGGGTTTTTGAAGAAAAACCTAGAAAATGTAAATTTGGAATTTAGCCACGAATTTGAGTATGAAATGTAGAGTAAGTTTCATGATTAAACTAGTAGGGCTATGGGTAGAATGTATGTTTAAGAAGGATTTTCGAGCACGTGAGCCCAGGGCATTTTGGTCTTTTTCTCCGAGCGGGGTTGGGAAAGTATCTAATCTGAATTTGTTGTGAGTATTAGGATGAATTTTAATTTACTTTGTCGTTATGTGGTAGTTTCAGAGCGTTGTGCATCCGTTGGAGTCATCACAGGGGCTTGGAAGCCGGTGTTGGAATTTCGGAGCGAGGTAAGTCTCGTTTCTAACTTTGTGAGGGAGAATCGCCCCCGTAGGTGAATTAATTCAGTACATGCTATTATCTTTGGTGGCTACGTACGCACGAGGTGACTGGAGTCCGTGCGTAGCTGCTATTATGCCTTGTCAGAGTAGCCTAGGACCCACTAGCATGCCTTACGTGTTGTACCTGTAATCCTCCCTGTAATATTAAACTGCTAATATAACCGAAAACGTAACTGAATATCTAAAAGAAAACTAGAGTTTATCTTGTTAATCTTCTAAAAAAATTAAAACTGATCTCTCTGTGGATATTTGTGTACCTGGACTGGGTTCTATCGTGGAATATCATTAAACTTGACAAATGAGTTTCAAAAACAAATGATTTCAAAACCTATATTTCATGTTTCTTTTAAATAAGGATTTTACCACTTTCTTGAGAAAAACTGCTTTCTTGATAAAATACAGATTTATTATGTGGATATGTGTAACTTTGGGTGCCTGGGTCGCATGAGTGATTCGCGATCAGGATGACCCCGTATTTGTATGTGTATTCATATGAGCACCTGAGTCGCAGGTATGATTCGCGAGAAGGCTAGCCGTATTATTTTAACCGCATCACATGATCGATTTTCGAGCGGAGTAATAGATGCATCTATGGTTCGAGCCGATCGACCCTTCGACTGTGCACAATTTATTATTGTTGGTCCACGCCATTCGACCCTCAGCATTGCCTGCGCATGATATTTGCTGCGTAGTTGCTATGATATTTTCCTGATTACTGGCCCGAAATGTTAAATTGTTGATTGAAATGATAGAGATTTAAAGTTATTAAAGAGACTTTTGGAAGAAGTTGTTCCTTCACTCTTAAATATTTTAAATGGACCGTTAGTAAATGTCTAACTTGACCTCTTGTCACTACCTCTCTTAGGTTAGGCGGACGACTTACTGAGTACACATTGTTTTTGTACTCATGCTACTCTTGTTGTGCATTTGATTGCACAGGTACTTTCATAGAAATGTGGAGGATTCAGAGACTTAGGCGAGCTGCATCATCTGGAGGCAATCCGCGGCTGACAGAGTCTCCTTCCTACTATATTTATTTCATTTAAATTTCCTTGTCCATTTATATTTCGGACAGACTTGTAATGATTGTTGAATTCTTAGAAATTGCTAATGTACTTGTGACACCGGGTTCTACGATATATATTGGGATATAATTGCTTAAGTGTAATATTTAAACCACTATTTTTAATTATCTGATTTTTATTTGGTTAATATGTAATTAAGGGAAAAGAAATGTTTTTCATAAATGTTTTAAAACCGAAGGGTTGTTTCAATTAATTAATAGGTTGGCTTGCCTGACATAGATGTCCGGCACCATCACGCCCTTAGGGATTTTGGGTCGTGACAACATGCTATTAGAGCACTAGGTTCCCCTAGGTCTCACGAGTCATGAGCAAGTCTAGTAGAGTCTTGCGAATCGGTACAGAGACGTCTGTACTTATCTTTGAGAGGCTACAGGGCTGTTACGAGTACTTCCCTTCTTGATTCTTCATCATGCGAGTTGATTACTTTAAGGCTTATGCATATGTTCATTCCTACTCAATCTTACGCGTTGCGAAGCTCATGCTATGGATCAGGAATTTGAGGAATAGAAATTGTGCTACAAATGTAATTCGAGATTATTCCATGTGTAAATGGTCGTGGTTGTTGTTATGGCCTTGAAAAAGGGTAATATGTTGTTTCAGCTCAGTAGCTGTGTTTCTGGGAGCCTTAAGGATGTGATCGGGTAGTGATGATCTTTGCAATTGATTGTCGCGCGGTGTCGATATGATGATAGAATGTTTGCCCGTATGTTGGGCGAGATGAATGGTTTGAAGGGAGGTCTTCTTAGAGTGTGATTTCGAGATTTCAGTGCTTTCGTGCTGGCAGAGGAAAGGGAATTTGGGTTATGAATGGTCCAGTTGGGGTTGATAAGGTAGTAAGACTTAGTGTCTTCAAGTGAGATGGGATATGCACCTGTGATGTGTCATCGTCGTCATTTATCAAATGAAATGTGTTAATTTCTCGGTGCTATGGGTTCTTTGGTTGCGTGGGGTCAGAGTATTGAGAAGAAGCATTGAAGAATGCGGTTGGCAGAGATCGTGAGGTGCGGTGGTTCAATGCTGGATAGAGGTTGGCAATGGAGGAAGCTAGAGAAAGATAATCTTCGGCGAGGTTGAAGTTGTGGTGATCTGCCGGTTTGAGAGCTACAGAGAATGGTCTTAAAGTAAGGCTAGGCGGTGGTTCCATTTCTAAGAGGCCAGGTGTAACAAGCGGAAGTCGAGCAGTCGCAAAGTGGGGGAGCAGTAGCACAAATGGGTGTCCATGAGGAGCGGACGAATTAGTAAGTTGGTAAATGAAGTAGGGCGTAGGATGGGGTATTGAGGTCACAGAGAGCGTGCATTTCAGCGTCGTTGGGAGGTGTCCACAGGTGATTTCCACAAGTGGGTTGTCTTCTAGAGATAGGTTATCAATGGCAGGGTTGGCAGGTTCTGTGAGGGGTTCTAGTGGCTAGTTGGCAGGAGATAGAATGTGTGAATGATGCTAGAGAATCCGAGTATTTAGGGAGTGATAGCAAGAGAATTTGGAAGAATTGGACTGATTGGTTGAGCAAGATCGTGTTATCAAAGGAGGAAGGATCTCAGCAGGGTCTAGAGTGGCACAAGGATTAGCTTCGTGCTAAGTGGGGGAGTCCCACCATCTGCAGTTGGGTTGTAGGGTTGTATTCTCATAGGGTTGAGGATTGCTGGCGTATTGGCAGGTTATTTCAGCTAACATAAAAGAGTAAAATGGTAATTTTGTATGGGATTTGATGAATGTGTGCAAAAGCTGGCTCATTCGATCAGGGATAGGCTTTGGAAGATTCAGAATTTATGCTTAAGGCATGGGAGAGTTGTAAAGATAGTGACTCAGTCACGTGTTTCATTGAGAATGTGTTCCTGTGCTAGGAGAGCCTTGGAGTTGATTGTATTCGGGGCCAGTCAGAGTGGGTGACTCTCAATAGCGGTCCTAGTGAATTTAAAAGTTAAGAATGCGGCATTTAAGGATCTTAGGCAGCTGTATGATCAAGAATCGAGCTTTTTCAGAGTAATCTCTGAGAAAAAAAAGGATAGTTGGAATGTTCTATGATATGTTTCACCATGCAAGATAATATTGGAGGAGTGAGAGAAATAGACTCTTAATTGAAGAAAAGATTATCAGAAGGGTATGAGACGGGTTGCGGTATTTGGACAGCATAGTCTCGTGAATCAAGGTCACTCGGGATGAGTGAGGGTTGAGTTTGCTATGTGTTGAAGGAAGTTGTTATTATTCTTGAGGCAATTAATGATGATTAAAAGAAGATAAATTGATTAGCCATGGTTGAAATGGCACATTTGCGGCAGTGATCAGTTCCTTCGATGTGATTTAGTTATGCATGTGGTTTGTGCCCGTGTGTGCGGGGCTTGTCGGCCGTCGTAACGGATCTCATGTGGGAGCATTTGAGTGTTATGGCCTGTCAGGTGTAGGTGGACCCCGAAAGGGTTATGGTGGTATGGACTACTACTTATGGATTTGCATGATTGGGAGATAGTGGGAATTCATTCGTGTGTAGAGATGGTACTCTTGAATTGAGTTAAGTGAAAGGTTTCTATGTGATGAAGTGTTAACCTTATCGGTGGTTCAGAAGTTCTGATGGAATTCTTGTGCTACCTCATGTTGGTATGTTAGGTGCGGGAAGCAGTATGTAATTGGGATTAAGAATCGAGATTTAGGTCCAATGTTTATAAGGATGTCATGAGCTCAGAAGAGCAAGACAAGGTGATTTGAAAGTTCAGAGTAAGTTGGTGTTATCTTCAGTGTCACATGAGATTGATATTCGGTGAAAGAGGATTTGTACCCTAGTCATGGGTTCTTGATGTATTTTGCGGCCTTAGTGTGGTCGGTGTTATGGATGGGTAGAGTTCTTTCCTTGTGTGGAATGTCATGGAAGCATGACCGCGAAAAGATTGTATAATGTGTGACTTGTAGTCACTTGATGGATTTCGGATTTGGACTGAGTATAAAGAAGTGCAATATTGCGTAATTCAGGATTTATGCCTGGAGGGCGTTCGGTTGAGTTGATTATGGATTATGGGGTGTTTGTCCCGGTGATGATGGTTTTTCACGTGTAGTATGAGAGAAAGTGGGTTAATATGGACCCAGGCAAAAGCTATTAGCTTAGTTCGTGCGAGCAAGGTGGCTCGATGTTTGCGGATGGATTTAAATATGATTATGGACTTCGTATGAGCCAGGCATGTTATTTCAGTAAAGCGCTTTTCATGGGAAGGTATTAGAACAGTGGGTGTTGTTTCATCTTCGTCAAATTTATGTGTTATTGTGATTGTGCCGTACGAGTTTTGAAATGGCTTGATAATTTCTTGTGCATCGAGGTCCCGCATAGGGGGGATGTTATGTGAGCAGGATAACTCTTGAGGTCCAGAGTGTATATATATATCGCACCTCAGTTGTGCTTGAGTTATGTAGCATACGGCTTTATCGATTTCCCCAGGATGGTATTATGCACTTAGCGTGCTTGTGATCGATATTCAGTAAATTGTAATAGTGAGCAAAGAAGCTCCGTATATATATCTTCTTATGTAAATTTTATGTGCGATCGGGTGGCACGCTGCCACGGGTATGTTATTCGGTTCGGGTTGCACGCCGCAACAGTGTGATGATGAGAATGGTTAATATGTATTTATTTTCTTGTGTTTTACTTCCTATTTCTAGTAAGAATTCAAAATAGTTGCGTGAGGTGAATAATTCCTTCCTTAGTCATTTCTTATTATCACGTTCGAGTTATCGCTTATCGGCGCGATGTGGTATCACGTGAGGTTGTTAGTCATGTTGGGGTGGTTTGTTGTCTGAGAAGTTCATACTGGGCGAGACGAGATTTTTGGACCAGGTATTAGAGTGATAAGGTTATGTGAAATGTATATTAAAGAACAAATACCATTATTCAGGTTCATAATGAAGTGATGGTTCTAGTCAAGGTGAGGCATTCAAGGATTTGTTGAATCTGCAGTTGAGTATGAATTTCTTCGCATTTCCTCCGTTGTGGTGGTATCGCCATCATTATAGCAGGATGTATGTATATATATCATGAGGTTCATTGGGAGCATCAGATTCGTGGAATTTTTGTTATTAAGGTTCAGGGAGTGTCATCGTGCTCAGATGATGAGTTATACAGTGCATGGTGCTGATTCAGCAAAGGTATGCGGTCATGTTCAGGTATATCGTGTGGTAGTTGATACGGCGTTTATATGTTGGAACAAGGTCTAGCATAGAAATATTGGTGTGTGAATGAATTCTGAGCTTATTGTATGGATAAGAGAAGAAATCTTCAGGTGTGATAAAGCTATTGTGCTCGAATAGGGTGTGGTAGCACGGGTAGGTGCTCGAAATGTTACACAATGATCTCGGATAACTCCAGAGCAGTTATTGGCACGTTCAAGGACGAACGTCGGTTTAAGTGGGGGAGAATATAACGACCCGACCGGTCATTTTGAGCTCTAGCGCGTCCTTTTAGCGGTTTGAAGTCACGAGCAGCTTCATTTTAGGTATTATGACTCGTGGGCTTGGTCGGAATTGTATTTCAGGAAGTTTAGAATTGATTTGGAAAGAAAATTTTCATTTCAGAAGCCTTAAGTTGGAAAAATAGACTAAGATTGAAATTTTGAGTAAACAACCTCCGAATAAGGATTGGAAGGTTCCAGCAGGTTCGTAAGAAGATTTTGGACTTGGGCGTATGTTCGGATCGGGTTTTGGATAACCCGGGAGCGCTTCGGCGTATATTATGGAAGTTAGCATTTTAGAAGGATTTCATGAATTTTGGCTTGAAGTGCATATCATTGAGGTTAATGTCCATTTGGGATTCCGAATATGGGAAAAGCTCCGTATGGTGATTTTGGAATTGCGAGCGCGATCGGAAATGAATTTGGATGTCCGTAGTTCATTTTGGGGTGATTTGGCTAAAGATAGAAATTTGAAGGTTTTTCAGAAATCCAACCGGAAGTGGAAGTTTTGACATCAATGTCGGAATGCGATTCCGGAAGTTGGAGCAGGTTCGTAATGTTAAATATGACTTGTGTGCAAAGTTTGAGGTCAATCGGGTGTGATTTGATATGTTTTAGTGTCAGATGTAGAAGTTTAAAATTCTAAGTTCTTAAAGAATTGGATTTGAGTGTGATTCGTGATTTCGGCGTTGTTTGATGTGATTTGAGGGCTCAAGCAAGTCCGTGTCATGTTTTGGGACAGGTTGGTGTGGTTGGACGGGGTCTCGGGGCCCCGGGTGGATTCCTGGTGGTTAACGGATCAAAGTTGAAGTTGGAAAAAGGGCTGAAGACTTCTGTCATCTGGTGTAACAGCACCTTCAAGGCTTTGACTGCAGGTGCGGCTAAGAGCACCGCAGGTGCGAGTTCTGGGATGAAGCAGAGGAGGTCACATGTGCGGAAGATGGGTTGCACCTGCGGAAGCGTAGGTGCGGAAAATGGACCGCAGGAGCGAGAAATGCTGGGTTGAGTCAGAGCCGCGCCTGCGATGGAGTTTCCGCAGGTGCAGAGCCGTAGGAGCGGCAATTGGACCGCAGATGCGAAGAGATGGCTGGGAAGAATGTTTTAAAGACGGGTTTATGTCATTTCTCACCCATTTTTCATTGTTAAGGGCGATTTTTTGAGAGGTAAGTTATTTTTACTCGTTTCTAAGGTTAAATACTAGATTTGATGCATAACTTTGATAGGGGAAATTGAGGGAAAATTGGGGTTTTTGAAGAAAAACCTAGGAAATGTAAATTTTGAATTTAGCCACGAGTTTGAGTATGGAATGTAGAGTAAATTCCATGAGTGAGGGCATCTTGGCCTTTTTCTCCGAGCTGGGTTGGGAAAGTATATAATCTGAATTTGTTGTGAGTATTAGGATGAATTTTCATTTTCTTTCCCGTTATGTGGTAGTTTCGGAGCATTGTGTGTTTGTTGTAATCATCAGAGGGGCTTGGAAGCCGGTGTTGGAATTTCGGAGCGAGGTAAGTCTCCTTTCTATCTTTGTGAGGGGGAATTGTCCCCCTAGGTGAATTAACTCTATACATGCTATTATCTTCGGGGGCTACGTACGCACGAGGTGACGGGAGTCCGTGCGTAGCTACTATTATGCCATGTCCGGGTAGCCTAGGACCCACTAGCATGCCTTACATGTTGTACCTGTAATCCTGCCTGTAATATTAAACTGCTAATGTAACCGGAAACATAATTTAATATCTAAAAGAAAGCTAGAGTTCATCTTGTTAATCTTCTAAAAAAAAAAGAGAATTGATCTCTCTGTGGATATTTGTGTACCTGGACTAAGTTGTATCGTGGAAAATCATTAAACTTGACAAATGAGTTTCAAAAACAAATGATTTCAAAAACTATATTTCATGTTTCTTTTAAATAAGGATTTTACAACTTTCCTTAGAAAAACTTATTTCTTGATAAAATACGGATTTATTATGTAGATATGTGTAACTTTGGGTTCCTGAGTCGCATGAGTGATTCGCGAGCAGGATGACCCTGTATTTGTGTGTATATTCATATGAGAACCTGAGTGGCAGGTATGATTCGCGAGAAGGCTAGCCGGCTTATTTTAACCACATCGCATGATCAATTCGCTAGCGGGGCAGATAGATGCATATGTGGTTCGATCTTATCTACCCTTCGATAGTGCACAGTTTATTATTGTTGGTCTGCGTCGTTCGACCCTCGGCATTGCCTGAGCATGATATTTGCTGCGTACTTGCTATGATATTTTCCTGATTACTGGCCTGAAATGTTAAATTGTCGATGGAAATGACAGAGATTTAAAGTTATTAAAGTGACTTTTGGAAGATGTTGTTACTTCCCGTCGATTTATTATTATTTGATTAAATCACCATGTTGAATAATTGTTAATATGACGAAGATATAAAGTGTTAAACGTGAACGAAGTTGAAAGATATTTAAATCCTGTTTTATAAATTGCCTATGATAAAACCATGCTTAGTGTCACTCTTAAATATTTTTAATGGACCGTTAGTAAGTTTCTAATTTGACCTCTCGTCACTACCTCTCTGAAGTTAGGCGGGCGACTTATTGAGTACACATTTTTTTTTGTACTCATGCCACTCTTGTTGTGCATTTTATTGCACAGGTACTTTCATAGCAATGTGGAGGATTCAGAGACTTAGGCGAGCTGCATCATCCGGAGGCGATCCGCGGCTGACAGAACCTCCTTCGTACTGTATTTATTTCATTTAAATTTCCTTACCTAGTTGTATCTCGGACAGGCTTGTAATGATTTTTGAATTCTTAGAAATTGCTCATGTACTTGTACTCCCAGTTCTGGGATATGTATTGGGATATAATTTCTTAAGTGTAATCTTTAAACCACTGTTTTTAATTATCAGACATTTATTTGGTTAATATGTAATTAAGGGAAAAGAAATGTTTTTCATAAATGTTTTAAAACCGGAAGGTTGTTTCAATTAATTAATGGGTTGGCTTGCCTGACATGGATGTCCGGCGCCATCACGACCTTATAGATTTTAGGTCATGACAGTTATGTGTGAACTCACCCTATCATATGCGAACACGGAGCACTAGAAGGGTACTCTACGCGAATGCACGAGAAGAGGTGTGAACGCATAGGATTAGGGGGAGACCTGGGGGCTGGGTATCAATTACCCTGTGTGGACGCGGCCCCTCAACCGCAAACGCATGGGTCTGCATATCTAAACATCCGCGAACGCGGCCTGGGGCCTGCGAACACGGAGACTATTTTCGTCCAGTGATTTTAAATGCCCAAAAACATAATCCCTTACGGGAATTAGCCATTTTCTCAACCCTTTTCTTCTCCAAACACCATAGGCTATTTTTGAAGAGCTCTTCCACCATAACCTATTAGGTAAGTGATTCTAACATTGTTTTCTTCCATTTTTCATCAACATCTATTAGATTCTAGGCCTAAAAACATTAAATCAAAGGTAGAAATTGGGATTTTGGGTGGAGTTAGGGCTTTTTGAATATTTGGTAATTTGACCTCGTTTTGGGGTTGGGTTCCAAAACATATTGTATATTCAGGCTTATGGGGGAATGGGTGCTCGGGTTTTGGTCCGAACCTCGTGCTTGGACCAAGCGGGCCCGGGGTCGATTTTTGTAATTTTGGGAAGAAGGTAAGAAATTCTATAATTAAGCTTTGGAATGGAATTGGTTAGCATTTATTGATGTTATTGTGCCAATTATGTCTAGATACGATTTTTTTGGAGTCGAGATCAAAAGGAAAAGCTGTGCTAGATGCTTGATTTGGATTCTTGTAGTCAAGGTAAGTGTTTGGCCTAACCTTAGCTTGAGGGAATAGGTATTGAGTCTTATTTTGTATGTGATAATTCATGTCCAACGTATAGGTGAGGTGACGAGTACCTATATGTTGTGGTCTAGCATGCCCATGAGTCGAATTTTGTGATATATTCAGTGATTTTTATTAATATTCTTCGTGTTATGAAGTGATTGTCACTATGGAAGTTATGTACCTGAGGATAATTCATGATTTTGTATATTGTTGATTATTCGTTCGGTTGAGGATTATTTGTTAAGTTGTACCTCCGAGTGAGAATTGTTATAGCTGAGTCTCTTGCCGTGACGATAGTATTATTGTGAGTATTTTAAAGTTTATTGTTGTTGAGTTTCCTGTCAATCTTCTGCCTTTATATTTATGTATGCACGAGGGGACATTCCGTGTTGAGTGTCTTGTGAGGTTATGCACGAGGGGACATTCCGTGCCAAGCGATTATTTATTTATGCACGAGGCGACATTCTGTGCCGAGTGAAGATTTATTTATGCAAGAGGGGACATTCCGTGTCGAGTGTTTTTTGTGAGATTATAGCACGAGGGGACATGTCGTGCCATTTCTGTTTATTTGTTTGTTCAGAGTTGTAAATTCCTGCTATTATTTATACATTTCAGTTGTTATCTTGTCCTGTATGAATTGTTGCCCCTTTTCCCAGCATGTTAACCCCATTTGTTATGCTTAGTTGTTTATTTCTTATCAGTACTTCTTTATTACATTATTGAGCTGCACAAATATTAATTATTGGTCATGTCCTAGGCTCGTCACTACTTCACCGAGGTTAGGCTCGGTAGTTACTCAGTACATGGGGTCGGTTGTACTGATGTTACACCTGCACTTCCCTGTGTTGTGTAGATTATAGCGCCAGACCCAGTGGACATTAAGGGAGGGAGTATCCTTCAATCCACAGCGACACTGAGATAGTCCTGCAGGCGTCCGCAGGCCTTGGCGTCACCATCTATTTCCTTCACTTATGTCTTATCCTGTATTACTAGACAGTTGTATCTGTTTATCTCAGTTTTGGGGATTTTATGTACCGAATTTCGAAAGATTTATTATATTTAGCTATTAAATTCCTAGCTTCTACATTTTTACTCATTTGTTCATGCGTATAATCTTTTTTTTAGGTGTTATTAATAAAGAAATAGTAAATTTAACCAAAACATTAGCTTGTCTAGTGGGTTCAACGTTAGACGCCATCACGGCCTGAAGGTGGGATGTGGATTCGTGACAAGTTGGTATCATAGCTCTAGGTTGCTTAGGTCTCACAATCCATTAGTAGAGTATGAGGGATTGGTACAGAGACGTCTGTACTTATCCCCTAGATGCTGCAAAGTTAGGAAATAACTTCACATCTTTTCTTCCATGTCGTGCGATCTGAGTTCTAAATGCTAACTGAGTTTATATTCTATTCTCTTGCAGATGGCGAGAATGCGTGCTTTCTCATCTACCGATCAGCAGCCCGATCCTTCCGTTGCAGCTCCTACTAGAGGCTGAGGCCGTGCTAGAGGCCGAGTGTAACGACCCGGTCAGTCGTTACGTAGAATCTGCATTTATATTTACTGTTATTGCCTCATCATTGATTGGTTATACTGTTCTTGATGTGTTAGAGTTGGTAGGAACGGAATCGGAGAATTTAATCACTTAGTCTTTAAAAATAGCCTTAGAGTTGGAAAAGTCAACTGAGATTGACTTATTGGTAAACGACCTCGGAAGGCATATTTTATGGCACGAATAGATTCGTTCGGTGATTTGGGACTTAGAAGTGTGTTCGAAATATTTTTGTGAGGACCGGTGTAGAATTAGGCTTGAATTGGCAAAAGTTAGTTTATGGTGATTTACGGTCGGCAGTGGAAAATAGGCTACCGGGGTCAGAATTGAATTCCGGAAGTTGGAACAAGTTCGTAATGTCATTTTGGATATTTCTGCAAAATTTCAGGTCAATCGGAGTTGTTTTGGATAGTTCAGCATCGTTGGTGGATTTTAGAAATTTCAAAGTTCTTAGGCTCGAATTTGATGTCATTTTGGATAGTTCAGCATCGGGAGTGCAACTAAGTTTGAATGATCATATATGATATGTGGGTATATTTGGTTGGGGTCCCGAAGGGCTTGGGATTGATTTCAGATGGTTAACGAGAAGTTCGAAGTTTGAAATTTGTAGTAAACAGCTGCTGCTGTGAACGGAGTTAGGCTGTTTAATAAAAAGTCGCAGGTGCGAGACATGAGCCACAGTTGCGGAACCCTTGGGCAGAAATTATAAACTAAAACCCTCCGCAACCATTAGACATTTTAACACCATTTTTGAACGGGAAAAGAGCTTGTAGGTGATTTTTGAAGAGGGAAAATCAGTGTTCTTCATTGAGGTAAGTATTTTGGATCTTAAAACTCGATTATAGGTGATTAAGGAAAATAATCTCAGTGTTTAATTCATGCAAAACATTAGTAGAAAAAGGTGTAGTTAGGGCTTTAGATTATGTGACATTTATGGTTCAATTTGAGGGGTCAAACGAACTCCGATTTTAGCATTCTTTATATGTACGAACTCGTGAGATGATGAAGAACATTCTGGTATAAAATTTGTTGAGTTCCGTGATGCGGGCCCGGGGGTCGGGTTTTGCCTAATTTCGGGTTTTGAGCTAAATTTGGTACTTTTCAATTGGAATTCATTCCTTAAGCATAATTCGATGATAAAAATCTGAACATGGTAGATTTGGAGCACCCAGAGGCCGAATTTAGAAGCAAAGGCACTGCAAATAGTATTTTAGCCAGTTTTGAGGTATGTAACGTTTCCAATCTTGGTTCTGAGGGTTCGAAACCCCGAGCTAAATGATTTATGACTATAATTGAGATGACGCACATGCCAAGTGACGGGTGTGCACCGAGTATTTGTGGCCTAGCTTATCCCACGACACCTCTTAGTGATGATTTCCTGATGATATATGTGCTTCTGTTAATGTGGTAATTGTGAACCTTTTTGAAATCATGTTAAGTGTAAATGCTAGGCTTTACACCGAAAATGCTGAACCCGAGTGGTCGTATATTACTATCTCATTTTATGATTAATTGATTCCATATACTCAGTCATGTTATAGCATACCACTTCATATCTCAGTCTCAGTATTGTTAATTATACGCATGCTTATCATTGTGTCGGGCTGATGGAGGCATCTGTGATCCATGTGAGTGAAACTGAAGAATATTGACTGAGTGAGGCCAAGACCCTGTAATTGAGACAATTATGAGATTGGACTGCACACCGCGGTGATATTAAATCATGCCTTCGCTGGCTTGATATGGCGCTTGGGCCACTAGGGCCCCTCCGGAGTTTTTACACCCCATTGAGCATATTGATGTTGAGGGATGGATTTTCCCGGGGCATGGATTGTGTCCGAAGTGGATGTTAGGTGAGGGATTTATTGTCCCTGGACATGGACCTTATCCGAGTTTTGTAATCCAGAGATGGACTTTCTCCGTGGGGGTGGAGCTGCCTCTTTCCTCAGTACGGAGTGACAACGGTCACCAATGATTTTGTATATTCCGGAATGGACTTTTCCTTGGGCCTGAGAGCCATATACGGTATAGAGTGGACTGCTGTGTGAGGGTTGTGAGCACTATGTGCATATCCACACTGGTTCCATACATATATTTTTATGAGGGCATGTAGTATACTGGCATACTTGGCATAATTACTCATTCTGATAAAATGTTAGCATGTTTAATTTCTGTATATTACTTATTGTAACTTCTGAGGTTTTGTCCATCACTACCTCTCATCCCATAGTTTGGGTTCGTTACTTCTGAGTTGGTGTACTCACATTACCCCCTGCACCTTGTGTGCAGATCCAGGTACACCGTGACCCGGTAGTGGATATTGAGCAGCTGTCAGAGTTTTTATTGGAGTTGTCGAGGTAGCAGCTGGCGATCGCGACCTTGTCTTCTCTCCCTTATTCCACCTGTTGCATTTATTTTGAGACTATGTTGTCTATTTCCTTTATTTTTTTTTATATAGCAGCTCATGACTGAGTGACATCGGATCTGGGGATGGAAATTTTAAATTTTGTTTCAAATATTGTTTTTAAGCCTCAGACTCTTAGTATTATCAATAAATTTGTTTAAAAATCATACTTTTACTGGAAATTGAATTTAGCTTAGAAACAAAGGGGAGGCTTACCTGGTTCCATGACACGCGCCATCACGACTCCGAAATCGGGTCGTGACAAGATGGTATCAGAGCTCTAGGTTAAATAGGTATCACTAGTCATGAGAAGGTTTAGTAGAGTCTTGCAGATCGGTACAGAGACGTCTGTGCTTATCTTCGAGACGTCTGTACTTATCTTCGAGAGGCTGCAAAATTAATTGCAGTACTTATCTTCGAGAGGCTCGAAGTCTTGTCGTGCGAATCCATTAATTCAACATGAAGCGTAATTCTTTGAACTCCTTTCATGTATTCCAACGTGCACGTCAGCGCTCGGTATCAACTCTGCATCGATGGCTTGTGACTTTCATGGATGATATGTGATTTTAGCATGTTGATAATGGGCCAGTCTGGAGGACTTGAGGCCGGATTCCGTCTGTGGCTTGAGTGCTGAGATTTCGTTGTGTGACTACATGTATTTGGGGACTTATATGTCTATTGTGTGTTTGAATTTTGTCTAGAGTTGGCATATGGCCTCGACTCGTGAGTGTATGGAAGGCTGTTTAACCAAAGAATTAGACCTTTTGACTAAAGCTTATTTTAAGATGAATATGGGTTACTAATAATCAAGGAAATAGAGAAAAATGAATAATAGACAATATTGCAGAAATATAGAAAAATGAAGTCAATTATATTCGAGAATCAGATGCCTTTACAAGTTGTGTTCCCCTCCCTTATATAGGAGATTCCTATAACATACGACTCTTGCTATGGTTTCTCCTTAATGACTTATTATGACATTAATGAGGCGTTACAAAGGATAGCGGTAATTGGGGTACGGTTACATAACGTTCGAGTAATCAATTGTGCATTTTTGAATCTGCCCGTAGCTTTGTCTAGATTCATTCTCACTGTGCCTCTCCCCTGTTTTGATTAGGTTGAGTTTCCTGTGGCTGATAAGCTTCAGGGTTTACCGAATCGTACCTCTTTGTTCCTTACCTCATCAAAGAATCAGATCCAGGTGTCGCGTTTTCCTGTGTCCACGTGACTGGCTGAGTTGTCAAAAGCTGGCTTACGTGTGAAAGTCTTTTTTACTAATATAGATAGTCCCCCCCCCCCCNTATTTAACAATTAATATTTAGTAAGTGGATATTCATTTATGGGGGGAATATTTTTCCGCCGCTTTTCCTTGAATCATTGTAACCTTCTCTACACCATAGGCATTGTTTGTCACTTCTATTTAATGCTCATACCACGTGTCCTTTTTGGATTGGTTCTGCATTTGCTTGGCACCTTTTAGAGCTTTTTGCGGTTGTGCCAGTCCCGAAGTGACATCTTGAATTATGACTTTTCATCATTATTTTTCTTTTTTATCCATGTTTGATGGTTGTCCACAAGTACAAATACCTTTCTTCTTTTCTTTGCTTCCACAAAACACTTTTCTAACTTTGTCTTTTGTAAAGAACTTTCTTCTTGCCTTTGTAAACATGTCTTCTGCAAACCAACGTTAGGGAGTAATAGATATTGAAATTTTTTAACACCATCTTTTGCTATGACTAGGAGTTGGAGGGGTGGTAGACATAGATGTCTAGGATCCACTCCTTCGAGGGGCTCCTCTTCTTCTCAGATAGTTCCTTCTCCTTCCACTAGATCTCTAGTTTCTCCAAGGTTTAGGGTTTCTCGGTCTTTGTCTAGAGGTAGAGGTGAACACCTTCGTGAACCTGGAGTCGATGAAATTGTCCCTGCTGATTTTGTTTTTGCTAGGGATAGTCATGTTCCTGTAGACCAATCTTCTTGTCTTGAAAGTGTCAAAAGATATTCAACCCTTATAATTGAGGGTCAGATTTCCCTTGTTTGTAGGGAGTGCTTTTTGAGGTCTGACTTCCCTGTCTATATGCTGAATAGTAATCAAAGAATAATGTCTTACAAGAGGGGATATTCTTTTGTTTAAACATACCCTTTCACTCTAGGGTTTACACCCCCCATTGACCCAGTTATAATTGTGTTCTTCCATTTTTTCAATATCCGCATAGGAGAAGTTGGTCCGGTTGTGTGGCGATTTGTCGCATGTCTTAGGAGTTTGACTTCTTTAGCCTCGGTTCCTTTTACTTTCAACCATATTATTCATCTGTACTCTCCTACATTATTTCGTGAAGGGGTTTTTACTCTGACCGCTAGAAGCAAAACAGTGACGGTAACCCCTGAAGATGATAAGGATAGGGGTTGGTACCTCTGATATGTTGTTGTGCCCACTGTTGGATTAGTGGGTGAAGAAAATCTTCCCTTCCCAGAGAAGTGGAATAACGCATGTGAGTATGCTTTAGCTCACATTTATTTACTTTTTTCTCATTTTGACTTGAGATGTTTTATTAACACCGTATCTATTTCTTCTTCTCTCAGCAATCATGAATATTGTTGAGAATGTCTCCGATATTCATGATTGGATAGAAAAATTATTGTACGTTGCTCCTTCAAAAGAGAGATCTTGGAAGTACCTCGCTGGGAGGTATGGTTGGCATGTAAAGACCCATGGTAAGTGAAGCTCTTGTTCTTGCTTCTTTCCTTACTCGAGACTCTTCTTACTTTGTCGTTTAACTTTTTCCCCTTTAATAGGGTTCTCCGCTCGTGGGGTGTCTACTTCATCTATCCCGAAGATGTCTTTGGCTCAAGCCCAAGAAATTATTGTTGGTTCTTCTTCCTCGAAGAGGAAGATATGTGAGTCTCGTTCCATACAAGAAGAAGAAGAAGAAGAAGGTGCGCTAGTGCATAGGCCACGGAGAAGGCGGGTGGTTTCAGATGATGAGCTTTCACCCTTAGCCTTGCCTTCGGTGTCTGTGATTGAGCCCTCTGTCCTTAATGATGTTTCACATTCCCCTATTCATGAGGGTGTTAATCTTGCTCCTGATGATGTCTCTTTGGCTACTGTTTTTCCTACTTCTTTGAGAGAAGTTGTCTTGTATGTTCCTTTGGCTATTTCGGCTTCTACTGTTGCTTTGCCCGTAACTTCCTCAACTCTTCAATCCTCTGTGCCTGCTGCTTTGCCTGTGGCTTCTCTGGCTCCTTAACCCTCCGTTCCTGTTGTTGTTCCATCTCTGCCTGCTTCCATGCCTTCCGTTAGGGAAGTAGGTTCTTCCAGCAGAGAGATGCGGGAGGTGGTAATAGAGGTTCCAGCTGAGGGGAATCTTTTCAAGAAAATGGGTGAGCCCAAAGTGTGGCTCAAGTCTTTGATAGGTCCCTCTGAGAAATCAAAGCTAGCCAGCCACGGTGCTTTTACATGGGCCAATGAGGTCGTGCATATTTCTTTGAAGGTATGAGGAAAGTTATCCTCTTTCATTTTTGTATATGAGCATCTGAATGGTTTATTTCTTGTAGATTAACCTTATAGGAATGGAGCTTATGAAGAGGATTTCAATCACGGACCAGGAGACAAAAGAGTTGTAGATAGATGTTGATAATTGGAAATCACAGTATGATAGCCTAAGGATTGACATAGATGATTTAGAAGAGGAAAATAGTACCTTGAAACAGAAGATGATACTCATGGTAGTAGAATTGGCAGTAGAGAAGGCTTCTTCTAGTCAGGCTGATAAAGACAAGAGTGTTCTGGAGTCTTCATTTACTGAGAAGTTGTCCTCTGCCTCGTAGGAGATTAGAGACATGAAAAACTTGTTGAGGCAGAAGGAGGAATACTCAAGCAAGCTCGTGCAATCACTCACTCGTACTCAAGAGGACCTTCGTAAGGCTTTAGATAAAGCTCAAACGTTAGAGGAGTTGATTATACCGGTAAGGGCCGCACATGAAGCTGCGGAAGCGGAGAAGGACGGATTGAGAGCTGAGCTTCAAGTATGGGCAAAGGATTATAAAGATCTTGAATAGGTGGCTGATGTCGATGTGAGCTACGCATACATGAATTCCTACCTTGACACATTGATGGAAATGATTCAAGAAGGTTTTGACCTTAGTGCTGAAATAGCTTAAACTAAGGAAGCCATTGAGAAGGCTCAACAAGGTCATAGCCTCTCTTCACCTGATGTTGATATTCCAGCCGCTCATGCCTCTTCATCCTTAGTTGCTCCCACTTTTTCTGCCAGTGAAGTCAACCCCACTCTTGAAGAAATTTAGTTGGTTAAGTATAAAAATTTTATACGGCTAAGTATAAGTTAATACTTAGTTTTAGCCTTTTAATATAATAAGTTTGACTTTTGTTGAGTTTCTGTTTCACTCTTTAAGTCTTTTTCATGCTTCCTTTTTCGAGGTTTTAGTTTTACCTCTGAGTTTTGCAGATGGAATGCTTTAGACTACTCGTACTTTTTTGTAATATGAACGGTGTCATATTAAATGTATGCCTTTTTGTAATAGGCATAGTTTATGGAAGAGGGCCCTTTATAATGGACGTGAAGAAGACGTCTCAACTTCATGATAATGCAATAGAGTGATAGGAATTTTACACATGTTTAAGAATGTTTCCAAGGAAAGTTTTTTGTTTGAACTTCCATGACATTTTACATGTGTTTGGTTATCGTCTAAAACTCATGTTTGCAACTGTTTTTNCCTTTTTATAAAGATTAGGGTTTTTACCCGCAACTGTTTTGGAGACAGTTTTCTAATAAGTACGAGGGAAATGCTTCTTATTCATAACTGTTTTTATTTGATAATAGTTTCTTGAACAAATACAAGGATTTAGATCATTCAACCATAACTATTTTATTTGAGAACAGTTTTTTGAATGAGTACATTGATGATCATGATTTACCCCTAACTGTTTTTGTTACAATAGCTTTGAATAAGTATAAAGATGTACATTTATTTCTCGTGACAAATATTTTTCCTTTCAACCTGAATATATTCGAAGGTTTTTGATTTTTGCATTAGGCTTTGTATTTGGATGTCTCTTTTGATTTCTTTTGATTCTGCTCGTGTCAATTGTCTCATTGGTTAGATGGGTCTTCAGGCTTGAGCTTTTGACTTTCTAATAGTCTTGTTTTCTTCTTCTTAGCCTTCCATAATGTATAGTCCCCCAAGTGTTTGAGCTTTGAAGAATGAAATCTCGAACACTTGATTATTCCTTCCTTGTGGTCCTTTTCCTGAAAAGGAAAAACATTCTGAAATCGAAGGTATATAGTTTTTTAGATGACGATTGCTTAACCCTTTTAAAACATCCATCAGAAAGTGTAACCCTAGACCGGGAATTGTGTTATTTCCTCACATCTTCGCATGTCTAATATCATCATCTAGTGATGGGTTAGCTTATGCGTATCATCAAAAAAAGTTAGTAAGAATTTTTAAATTTTCAAAATAAAATCAAATGTGTGATACCTGACGGGTGGTATTCTTTTCCTTTAGAAGTAATACTTCTTTAGGTGAATGGCGTTCCAGCTTGTAGGTAGAACTCTTCCTTCCATAGTTTCCAACTGATTGGCGCCTTTCCCAGTTATGCCTCGGATTTTGTATGGTCCTTCCCAGTTTGGATTTTGCTTTCCTGCACCTGATTCTTTCGTTGATTGAAAAACTTTTTTGAGGACGAAGTCCCCAATCTTTAAGTACCTGAGATGAGCTTTACGGTTGTAATAACGCACTTTGATTTGTATTTGAGCTACCATCCGTATCAATGCTACTTCTCTCCGTGGTTCGAGCAGGTCTAGGTTGATCCTCAATTCATCATCGTTTACTCCCTCCATGGCTGTTGAGAACCTTATGCTTGGTTCGCCAATCTCCACAGGTATTAAGGCTCTTGCGCCATAAACAAGTACGAACGAAGTTTGTCCCGTGGCTATTTTTGATGTTGTTTTGTATGCCCATAGTACCGCTGGTAACTCATCAGGTCAGTTTCCTTTGTTTTTATCTAGCCGCTTCTTTAGATTATTGATGATGAACTTATTTGTTGACTCATCTTGACCATTAACCACGGGGTGGTACGGCGTTGAAGTGATCCGTTTGATTTGCCAACTTTCGAAGAATTCTGTGATTTGCAAGCCTATGGTTGTAGGAAATTATCGCACACGGTTTCCTTTGGTATTCCAAAGCAGCATATTATATTTCACCATAAGAAGCTTTTAACTTACTTTTCTCTCACTTGTTTGAATGCTTCTGCCTCTACCCATTTTGTAAAATAGCCAGTTAGCACGAGTAAAAACCATACATGTCCTTTAGATGTGGGAAGAGGTCCTACTATGTCCATACCCCATTTCATGAAAGGCCACGGGGGATATTATTGGATTCAATAATTCCGCTGGTCGATGCATGTTATTGGAAAACCTTTGGCACCTGTCGCATTTGGATACGAAGTTCTCATCTTCTTCTTCCATCTTAGGCCAATAGTGTCCAGCTCTGATTAGGGTTTTTACTAAGGATCTCGCCCCTGAGTGATTTCCACAGTGTCCTTCGTGGACTTCTTTCTTCATAAATTTTGTTTGGTTAGGTCCGAGGCATTAGCTTTGCAGCGAAGTGCTTGAGTTGCTTTCTGGTAATCAGGTACCGTACCATTCTACAAAAATTTAAGAATTTCGTTTCTCCAGTCCCAGGTTAAGTTGTGGAAAGTTACCTCATTCCTGTCCTGGTCTATTAATGAATGAAATAGTTGGACGACAATTGCATTATCTTTTTTCATTACTTCCGTGGCTGCTACGAGGTTAGCTAATGCATCTGCTTCTGCATTTTCCTCTCTAGGTATTTGCATTACCTTCCATGTTTTGAATTCTCTCACAAGCTCTCGTGCTATTTCAAGATACTGTTGCATTCTAGTCTCTTGAGCAATGTAAGTCCCTTGTATCTGATTTACTACCAGTTGGGAGTTGTTGTAGATCAAAATTTGTTCGATTGAAAGCTCATGTGCGAGTTCAAGCCCTGCAATAACAGCTTTGTACTCTGCTTCATTATTAGTTATTGGATAACACTTGATAGCTTGCCGTGTCTTTTCACCTGTGGGTGATATTAATACTATGCCTAAGCCGGCGCCTTTTATATTTGAAGAACCATCGGTGAACAAGGTCCATAGGCCTGGATTAGCACCGTTAAAGAGTTGTAACTGTTTTTCTACTTCAGGTATAATGCTATTACTAAAGTCAACAACAAAATTAGCTAGTATTTGAGACTTAATTCCAGTCCTAGGCTGGTGGATTATTTCATGCTCACATAATTCTATCGCCCAATGGCTAATCTTCCTGACAATTCCTGTTTATGTAGAATATTTCCTAAAGGATATGAGGTCACAACGGAAATCGGGTGGCATTGAAAATATGGTCGTAATTTTCTAGATGCCATTATTAAAGCTAGGGCTAACTTTTCCAGATGTGGATATCTAGTATCAGCATCTAGCAAAGTTTTACTTACATAGTAGATAGGTGATTGTTTACCTTTTTCTTCTCTTACCATTACTGCACTTACAACAATTTCTGAGACAGCCATTTAGATGTACAATCTCTCCCCTTCCTTTGGCTTTGAAAGTAGTGGTGGTTTCGATAGATAAATCTTCAGATTCTTGAGGGCTTGCTAACATTCTTCATTCCATTCGAACTGATTTTGCTTTTTGAAAACTGAGAAGAATTTAAAACGTTTTCCGGAAGACTTAGAAATAAACCTTCCTAAAGCTGCTATTCTCCATGTTAGTCTTTGAACTTCCTTTTTATTTGTTAAAATATCAAGTGTTTCCTCTATAGCTTTAATTTGAGCGGGATTTGTCTCTATTTCTCTGTTCGATACAAGGAAACCCAAAAATTTACCTGATTGCACTCCAAAAGTGCTTTTTTTTGGATTTAGCTTCATATTATACCTACGTAAAATATCGAAAGTAGTAGAGAGATGTTGGAAATGGTCTTGTGCTTGTGTTGATTTTACCAACATATCATCAATATAGACTTCCATTGTCTTTCCAAGATGTTCTTGAAACATTTTAGTCACTAACCTTTGATAGATGGCTCCGACATTTTTTAAGCCAAAAGGCATAACTTTATAACAGCAAGTCCCCCTATTTGTAATGAAGGCAGTTTTTTCTTCATCTGAGGGATTCATTTTAATCTGATTATAAAAAGAATATGCATCTAAGAAGCTCAATAATTCATGACCTGTTGTGGCATCAATCATTTGATCTATATGTGGCAATGTGAATGAATCTTTGGGGCATGCTTTATTTAAGTCAGTATAAACTACGCATACTCTCAACTTTCCATTCTTTTTAGGTACTACCACAGTGTTTGCTAGCCAGTTAGGGCATGTTACTTCTCGTATCGAATAAATCTTCAAAAGTTTTTGTACCTCTTCGTCGATCACTTGGTTCTTGAATGGTCCTTGCTTTATTTTCTTCTTCTTAACAGGTACGAATGATAGATTTTCATTTATTTTATAAGTCATCACTTCTAGTGGGATGCCTGTCATATCTGAGTAGGACCACGCAAAGCAGTCTGCGTTAGCCTTTAAAAAATTAATTAACTTACCTCTTCGAGCAAGGCGTAGCCTCGTGCCTATACACACTTTTTGCTCAAGCTTTTGTTAAGATAATGGAACAACTTCGAGCTCCTCCATAGTTGTTTTGATTTGCTCATCTTCCTCCGGTTCATTAATGACGTCCGGTCTGGAATCTGTATCTGTGTGGTATAGTACACCTTTCGTGGTTACTTGATTCTCCTTCTCGTAACTATTTTCTTTCATACCTGTTTCAGCAATAATACCTTCTGTATCTATTTAGGTAGTAATTTCTTCCACGCATGTTTGGGCGGCGTTACCTGCTTGGGAGATTCCATTATCTCGTAATTCTTCCACCTATATTTTCTTGTTGTAGTGTACCACAAAGTTTATATTTCTCGCGGTCTGTTGATCTCCTTTGATTTGTTGAATCCCCCATTCAGAGGGGAATTTATTAACTAATGCAACATGGAGGGTATCTCTTTCATGTCGTGGATGCATGGCCTTCCCACGATCACGTTATAAGCCATGTCAGTATCGAGGACTTGGAACCTGGTACTTTTGATCACCCCTCAGCATAAGTGCTATGTTGAATTTCTCCCTTTGTTATAATCATTGAGTTATCAAACCCTGATATGGCTCGTGTTGTTGGGATTATTTGATTCCCCAGTAGCATTTCTTCCACGACTCTTAGCAAAATGATGTTGACTGAAATGCCTGGATCAATCAACACTCTTTTTACGTTAGTGTCATGAATAAGTAAAGATATTACCAGAGCTTCATCGTGCGGAAGCATTAATCCAACAATATCTGCATCATCGAAAGTTATATCGTCTTCTTCGATATTTTCACGAGCCCATTTCCCATGTGTAATTATGAACTTTGTGGTTGTTTTGTAGATCACTTCGTTTACTTCTTCACCTCCGTGTATCACATTGACGGTTCATTTTGGAGAAGGAGGCTTTGGGGGCTCTTGTCTGTTCCTCATATATGCCTGTTTACCGTTATCACTAAAAAATTCTATTAAATAGCACTATTTCAATAAATTTTCTACTTCACCTTATAAAAATCTGCAATCCGCAGTTTTGTGACCATGATGGTTGTGGAATTCACACCAGTGATCAAGCTTCCTTCTACTTGGATTTGACCGCATCTCTTTGGGCCACTTAACCTGGTCTCCCATGTTCCTCAATATTGAGACACGTTCAATAGTAGTTACATTAAGGGTATGATCCCCAATTTGAATATTACCTCTAGGTTGTTCATCTCGATATTTTCTGGATCTAGAAGAGGATGAGACTACGTCTCTTCCTTGTGGTCTATAGTCCGACCTACTGTTTTCGAACCTGGAGAGAATATCGCGTCCTGAGGTTCCTAAGTAAAGATCGTACCTATTTTTACTTAATCTTCTATCTAATTCTAGACGTCTGGATCTCGAATAACCTTCATCTCTCGAACGAGCAATGATATCTTCTTCTATTGAGAGTTTAGTACTATACCTGTTATATACATCGTTCCATGTTGTAGCGGGGAATCTCTTAGACTTTCCTTAAGTCGTCTCGTGGAATTTGAGCTTTTATCGTTTAGGTTGCTTGCAAGTGCCATGGCTTCCCAATTCTCAGGCACCCTGGGTAACTGCATTTTTTCTCGTTAAACATGTCTACAAACTCAAAGAGTAGTTCCGTGAAAATCTCCTTGTTTTATTTTGAATATGTCTTCCATTCTCTTCCCAACTTTTTTGGCACCAGAGTGTGCTTTTATGAACTAACCTGCAAGCTCAGCAAAAGAGCCAATAAAATGTTCAGGGAGAAGAGAATACCAGGTTAGTGGCCCTTTGGTAAGTGTTTCCCTAAACTTTTTGACAAGGGCTGATTCAATCTCTTGTTTTGTTATATCATTTCCTTTTATCCCAGTAGTGAAAGCAGTCACATGGTCACGTGAGTCAGTTGTTCCATTATATTTGGGAACGTCAGGAATTTTAAACTTCTTGGATATAGGTAAGAGTGTCGCACTTGGCTTCCAACGTTGTTGAGAATATCTATCAACATTAATATGCCTTTGATGATATGTTGTTCTCCAGGAATTTGTTTGATGCGATTGTTCTGCTTCTTCATCTGTATCTGCATGGTTAGCAGTAAATTTTGTAATTCTGAGTTATTAGATATACATGGTCTCGTTTCGAGAGATTCATTAGGATTATCTCCTCTTCCTTAGTTTTCCAACCCAGATTGAGGATTTTCCATGGTGATGGTGTTATTGGGGGGTAGCGTCGGTGGTGTTGGTAACACTGCCGGTAATCCTCTCGCAAATTCTTGCAAAGCTTGGCTGAGATATTCTGCAATCATTTGCTTTACACGATCCTGTTCCACAGTTTGATCATTATTACCATTGTTGTTATTGGATCTTTTTGGGGATTGTTCCCTTGAACCACGTGGGGTTCCTGAAGGCGATGGAACTGGGGTTCCACCCCTTTGCTGGTTATTGTTGTTGGAGTTTGACATAGTTCAGAGGATATCACTTGCAAAGCAAACAAATATTATCAGTTTCCCGGTAACAGAACCAATTAGTTTAACCAACGAATTAGACCCTTTTACTAAAGCTTGTTTTTAAGATTAATATGGGTTACTGAATAACAGACAATATTGCAAAAATATAGAAAAACGAAGTCAATTATATTCGAGAATCATATGCCTTTACAAGATGTATTCCCCTCCCTTATATAGGAGATTCCTATTATGTACGACTCTTGCTACGGTTGCTCATTAATGACTAATTATGACATGAATGAGGCGTTACAAAAGATAATGGTAATTGCGGTACAGTTACATAACGTTCGAGTAAACAATTGTGGGTATTTGAATCTACCCGTAGCTTTGTCTAGATTCATTGTAACTGTTCCTCTCCCCTATTTTTATCAGGTTGAGTTTCCCATGGTTAATAAGCTCGAGTCTTTTTGTTCTGTACCCATTAAAAGAATCACATCCAGCTGTCGCATTTTCCTGTGTCCACATGACTGGCTGAGTTGTCAAATGCTGGCTTACGTGTGAAACCCTTTCTTACCAATACAAAGACCTCTTATGTTATTTTCTAGCAAGTTCCCTTTTACCAGTAATTGATATATGTTGCAATTTGAGTTTAGATCACTTGTGTGAGTTGGTACGGCTATTGCAATGGTGAATGCGAGGTTGGAGAAGATTTGGGATGTTTAATGGTTTGAGTTATGTATGAGCTTATGAAGGATTTAGTTGAATCCCACTGCGGTATTGTGGCAGTGATAGCGTATGGGCATTTAGAGTTATTGCTTGTTTCGATCTATGACTTTGAGCCAAGTGGGGAGTCTGCTAATGATTATTTTGTTGCTCGATTATGTGTTGTATTGGTTTCGGTTTGGGGTATACTGGTGAATCATTTATGACCTGCAAAGGTGGAGTCTGAGAAGACTCGAGTAACAAAAACTTTTGGATACCGGTTGTAATGTACTTTATTGGTAGATGGGTTTTATCGAATGATTGAGTTGTAACTGTAAATGGTGTAGTGTGTGTGGAGTAGGAATTTTCTTGGTTGCTTTAAAGTGTAGGTTACTTCCTAGGATGTTGGTGTGCAAATGGGGTCAGGTCGTTGGATCTGTTTGATTAATTTAATTGAGATTTGTGTAGAGTGGATGTAACTACCTGGCCAGTCATTCCGAGAATTTAGCCATGTTTCCCCCATTTCTGCTTCATTTTATGTGATTCAGCTTCATTTATGTGTGTTGGGTCGGTTGGTTCGGGTTCCGAATGATCATGGTGAGAATTGAGGCAATAAGTATCTCAAGGTAGCCTAATAGTTGAGAAAGTTGACTGAGAGTTGACATATTGGTGAACGACCTCGGAATGTCAATTTTATGGCTCAGATATATTTGTTACATGATTTGGGACTTAGGAGTGTGTTCGGAATGAAGTCTTGATGTCCGGTGTAGAATTACGCTTGAATTGGCAAAAGTTAGTTTTTTGGCGATTTCCGGTCGGCAGTGGAAAATATGCTACCGGGGTCGAAATGGAATTCCGGAAATTGGAGCAGGTCTGTAATGTCATTTTGAGTATGTGTGCAATATTTTATGTCAATCGGAGGTGTTTTGGTTGGTTTCGGCGTAGTTGGCAAAATTTTGAAGTTTCTAAGTTCATAGGCTTGAATTTCATGTGATTTTGGTGTTGTTGCGTTGGTTTTGGTGTTTTGAAGGCTCGATTTAGTTTGAATGATGCTATGGGTATGTTGGTATGTTTGGTTGAGGTCCCGAGGGCCTCGGGTGTGTTTCGGGTGGTTAACGGACTGACTTTTGGCTTGAAAACTGCGCAGATTTTTGCTAGTGTGAGTTTCTCGTTTCCTTCTAGGCGATCGCGGGAGGGAGTTTGCGATCGCGTAGACTTAGCTGCGGAAGGCAGGATTTTTGTTATATGCGATCGTGTGGTGGAGGTCGCAATCGCGTGAGTATGAGGTTGTTGGGCAGTGCAATCGCGTAGTGTTGTTTGCGTTTTAAAAGGGCGCGTGAGTGGGTTGAGCCGTTATTCTTCGCGATCGCGTAGAGTGGTTTATGATCGTGTGGGTTTATGTCCTGCTGAACCGGGATCGCGTGTGGATGTCTGCGATCGCGTAGGGTAATTTGATGGGGCAACAGATTTGTTCTTCGTGATCGCAATGAAGAAAAGGCCTGGGCAGTCAGTTTTAAGTTCTATTTCGAGGGTTCTTGGCCATAATTTATTTTTCCATTTGAGAGCTCGGGAGAAGGACATTTTTGACAAGATGTTCAGTAGGGTTCTTGTGGTAAGTATTCTTCAACCATATTTGGTTCAATTTCATGAATTTGTCTTGATTTTCACAATGCAATTTGAGGAATTAAACCTAAAATTGGGGAAGAAGGTGCATGGGAATGAGATTTTTTCTGTTGAGGATTTGAGTGGGAAATTGTGGTCCGATTTTGATGTTCTTAGTATGTACAGTCTCGTGGGAGGATAAGGGTTCTTGTGATGTAAATTTTCTCGAATTCCGATACATGGGCCTGGGGCTTGGGTGTTGCCGAATTTCAAGATTCCTGTATAATTTGATAGTTCGATTTGGTTGTGTTCCTTGAGCATATATTGATTATGTTGAGTTGGTTTTGGCTAGATTTGAAGCAATCCGGAGCTAATTGGAGGGTCTGTGGACTAGTGTTGTGGCCCGGTGGAGGTAAGTAATGGTTATAAATCTTGTCCTGAGGGTATGCAACCCTGAACTGCATATTTTCTCACTGATTTTGGAATGGCGCACATGTCGGATGACGAGTATGTGGTGCGTACTGATTTTTGGATTGGACTAGGTCCTCTCTGCGGCAACTAATGAGTTGCATATTTACTCAAAACCTTATGTTAAATTATGTTCTAAAGATTTTTGAAATATTTGGGCTATAAGCTGTGTTTGGGGCCTCGCGCCGATCTGGTTAGAGCCCTTCGGGGCTTCTTACTTATGTGTTACTTCACTATGTATTGATGATTTCTCTCAGCTGCATTGTGCATACTGTCTTCGAAATTCAGCATGATTCACAACACTTTGAGATTTAAACGGATGTATTGGGTCGAGTACCCTATTTTACTAATTCGCCCAAGGGGCCTTTTGAGTGGTTCTGCTGAGTGTGGCAGAGGGCCAAGAGTGACGGTGAGGTACTGAGTGATATTAACCCTTGGGCGAAATGAGCCCCTCCGGAGTCTGTACACACCCCTGGTGAGCGCACTGAGTGTCGAGTGACGAGTTATTGGGAGGCCGAGTGACGAGTGATTAGGAGGCATGAGTGACTGTGAGGTGCTGAGTGATGGTGAGGTACTGAGTGACTGTGAGGCATGCCCGAGGGACTGATTCTGATACATGTTTTTCCCCGAGGGGCTACTTATGATTTTACTTCTTTCATTCGCATACTAAATCTTTCGGTTTGATGTTGTTAAACATATGCATTCTTTAAAGGATTTCTTGAAGATGATTTTAAGGCATGATGATTTCACACATCTATGTTATACTGTTGGAAAGAAAGGTTTTGCCTCTTGTGATTTGATGGCATTGATTTTATGTGTTTCTTGCTTCTCAGATTTGATTTATTTTCATTACTACTGAGTTGTCGTACTCACATTACTCCCTGCACCTTGTGTGCAGATTCAGGTGTTAGGGCAGGGTGAGCTGTCTATCTATTCAAGAGATTCTCGGAGGTTTGCGAGGTAGTTGCATGCGTCCGCAGTCCTGCTCCCTCTCTTGCTTAGTATTATAGCATTTATTTTCGTTGAGTTCTATATTTATGTAGATTCTCATGACTAGTAACTCCGGCTTCTCGGGGGTTGTATTTAAATGTTCAGTACAGATTTAACTGTGTATAAATGATAAAGGAACCTTTATGGGTAATCAGTGTAGTAAAATTGTAAAATTGAAGTTTATTTTTATTTGAGTGAAGTTTTGGCTGGGCTAGTTCCATGATAGGCGCCATCACGACTAGCCTGGATTGGGGGACGTGACAGTGGATGACTCTCGAGAACGGTTATGATGGATTCAAGGTTTATATATAACAATTATAAATCTTCAAGATATGTAATTGGCTAGAACTGAGATTTATGTTGTAGGGTGTCAAGACTTGTGGCATATCTACATTATCATGTATTTTTCATATCAGTAACATGAAGATGAATGTAATGGTATTAGATTCACAGGAAGTCTCTAGGCATATTCGAGAGAGTATTCAGCAGCTTATGAGCTTTAGACTGTATGGTCTTATGCTTGGGTCTCGTGTGGTGAATCTAGGTTGAGAATTGTAGTATTATGACAAGGAAAATTATCAATTCGAAGGTAAGTTAGAAGGAACTTGGATAAATAGGACTGCTTTGTAGTGGGTCGGATCGGCATTGTAAGGGATATGATTAGTTCTTTAGGTGCTTATGAGGTAATGAGTTTTCCACATGTGTTTCCTATCAATGTTCTTGGGTGTTTATGACCTGCGTAGCGTGGTAGAGTTAGAAGGATTATGTTCTGACAGTTGGGTGTTGTACAAGTGGGATTCGAATAGTTCATGATGGTTTCTACCATGGTTGGAGATGTGTATTTTCTACTGGCGTGAGGAGCATGAGAGATATAGTGATTTTGCTTCTAGATGGGATCAAATGTAAGTTCATGGCTAGTCGGGTATGCAGTTGCTTGTGGCTCGGAAGGGGCTATGAAGTTTCCATATTTATCATAGGATGGCATGGTGTATGCAGTACGTTGTGTAGAGTCGAGATTTGCATGTGCGAGTTCTCGGTTAAGTTCTGGAAGGAAGGTCAAAATTCTTAGGCACACATGGTGCAGTTCTGTTGTGGTCTTCTAGAGGAGCTGATTAGGGTAAAATAGTTGGGGATCATCAAGGTTTGACGTGTGAGTTGTGTTCTTTCAAATTCGTGTTATTTGGTTCAGGTATATACATGGTGTGGAGGCGGGATTCTAATCTTGTAGATGAGTTATGACGGGGAATTTGGGTTCTATGGCGTAGGGATTAAGTTTGATATAGTGGCATTCGAATGTGTTGTATTATTAGATCGATGCGGGATAAGGTGACGTGGGGTCACCCCCGGGGGTGTGCATGTTAAGGTTATTTGGCGGTTGATGGCTTTTAGAGCAACTCTTGGCACGTTTGAGGACGAACATTGTTTACTATTATTGCCTCATCATAGGTTGGTTAAACTGTTCTTGATGTGTTAGAGTTGGTAGGCTCGGAATCGGAATAATTATAATAAGAATTTAGTCACTTAGTCTTTAAAAATAGCCTTAGAGTTGGAAAAGTCAACTGAGAGTTGACTTATTGGTAAACGACCTCGGAAGGTATATTTTATGGCTCGGATAGCTTCGTTTGGGGATTTGGGACTTAGAAGTGTGTTCGGAATATTTTTTTGAGGGCCGGTGTAAAATTAGGCTTAAATTGGCGAAAGTTAGTTTATGGTGATTTCTGGTCGGCAGTGGAGAATAGGCTATCGGGGTCGGAATAGAATTCCAAAAGTTGGAACAGGTTCATAATGTCATTTTGGATATGTCTGCAAAACTTCAGGTCAATCAAAGTTGTTTTGGGTAGTTCGGCACCGTGGAGGGATTTTAGAAATTTCAAAGTTCTTAGGCTTGAATTTGATGTGATTTTGGTATTTCGATGTTATTTGTAGTGTTTCGGGAGTGCAACTAAGTTTGAATCATCATATATGATATGTGGATATATTTGGTTGGGATTTCGAGGGGCTCAGGATTGATTTCGGATGGTTAACGGGAAGTTCAGAGTTGGAAATTTGCAGCAAACAGCTGCTGGTGTGGATTCATTTTTGTTTCCGCACCTACAGATGTTTGATCGCAAGAGCAGAATGTGTGTCGCAAGTGCGGAAGTAAGTCGTTTAATGAAAAGTCGCAGGTGCGAGACATGGGCTGCAAGTGCGGAACCCTTGGGCAGAAAGTATATATTAAAACCCTCCGCGACCACTAGACCTTTTAACACCATTTTTGAACAGGAAAAGAGCTTGGAGACGATTTTTGTAGACGGAAAATCAGTGTAATTCATTGATGTAACTATTTTGGACCTTAAAACTCGATTATAGGTGATTAATGAACATAATCTCAGTGTTTAATTCATGAAAACAATCAGTAGAAAAAGGTGGAGCTATGGCTTTAGATTATGAGACCTTTAGGGGTCAATCTGAGGGGTCAAATGGACTCTGATTTTAGCGCTCTTTATATGTATGGACTTGTGAGATGATGAAAAACATTTTGGTATAAAATTGGTCGAGTTCTGAGATTCAGGCCCCGGGGTCGAGTTTTGGCTAATTTTGAGATTTTAGCTAAATTTGGTACTTTTCAATTGTAATTCATTCCATAAGCATAGTTTGATGATAAAAAACTGAACTACATAGATTTGGAGCAGCCAGAGGCCGAATTTAGAGGCAAAGGAATTGTGGAATAGTATTTTAGCCGGTTTTAAGGAAAGTAATGTTTCCAAACATGGTTTTGAAGGTTGCAAACCACGAGATAATTGAACTGACACATATGCCAAGTGACGGGCGTGCTGGCATGCACCGAGTATTTGTGGCCTGGCTAATCCCATGCCACTACTTAGTGATGATTTCCTGATGATATATGTGCTTCTGTTAATGTGGTAATTGTGAACCTGTTCGAAATCATGTTAAGTGTAAATGCTAGGCTTCACCCCGAAAATGCTGAGACCTGAGTGGTCGTATATTACTGTCTCATTTTGTGATTAATTGATTCCATATACTCAGTCTTGTTATAGCATACTGCTTCCTATCTTAGTCTCAGTATTGTTAATTATATGCATACTTATCATTGTGTCGGGCTGATGGAGGCATCTGTGACCCATGTGAGTGAGACTGAAGAGTAATGACTGAGTGAGGCCAAGAGCCTGTTGTTGAGACAGTTATGAGATCGGACTGCATACCGCAACGATATTAAATCATGCCTTCGTTGGCTTGATTTGGTGCTTGGTCCACTAGGGCCCCTCCGGAGTCTTTACACCCCCAGTAAGCTCATTGATGTTGAGGGATGGATTTTCCCAGGACATGGATTGTGTCCGAAGTTGATATTAGGTAAGGGATGGATCGTCCCAGGGCATGGATATTTTCTGACTGTTGTAATCCGGAGATGGACTTTCTCCGTGGGGCTGGATTGGCCTTTTCCTTAGTATGGAGTGACTACGGTCACCAATGATTATGTACATTCCAGGATGGATTTTTCCCTGGGCCTGAGTGCCATATACGGTGCTGAGTGGACTGCTGTGTAAGGGTCGTGAGCACTATGTGCATATCCACACTGGTTACATACATATATTTATGAGTGCATGTAGAGTATACTGGCATACTTGGCATAATTACTCATTCTGATAAACTGTTAGCATGTCTAATTTCTGTATATTGTTTATTGTAAATTCTGAGGTTTTGTCCGTCACTACCTCTCAGCCCATAGTTTGGGTTCGTTACTTCTGAGTTGGTGTACTCACGTTACCCTCTGCACCTTGTGTGCAAATCCAGGTACACCGGGACCCGGTAGTGGATATTGAGCAGCTGTCAGAGTTTTTATTGGAATTGTTGAGGTAGCAGCTGGCGATCGCGACCTCGTCTTCTCTTCCTTATTCCACTTGTTGCACTTATTTTGAGACTATGTTGTCTATTTCTTCATTCTTTATTTTCTTTATATAGCAACTCATGACTGAGTGACACCGCATCCAGGGATTGAGATTTTAATTTTTGCTTCAAATATTGTTTTTAAACTTCAGACTCTTAGTATTATCAATAAATTCGTTTAAAAATTGCGTTTTTACTGGAAATTGAATTTAGCTTAGAACTAAAGGGGCGGCTTGTCATGACCCAGAATCCGTAAGTCGTGATGGCACCGGACACCACTGTCAGGCAAGTCAAATCCTTAATTAGATGAACACATTCATGTTTTAACATTTTTCGAAAACCATTACCTTTTCTTGTATTTCATAATCGAATAAATAAATTTTCGTAAATTAAATATGACGACAAATAAAATTCAATTATTTAAATGCAGTGATCTGAAGATTTCACTTAAATAATTATCCCAATACATATCCTAGAACCGGTGTCACAAGTACATGAGAAACTTCTAAGAATTTTACACATATTACAAAGCCTGTCTGAAATACAACTGTAAAAGGAAATTTAAAATGAAATAGAAACAATATGAAGGTGACTCTGTCAGCTGCGGATCGCCTCCGGAAGATGCAGCTCGCCTGAGTCTCTATATCCTCCACATTTGCTATATAAGTACCTGTGCAATGAAATGCACAACAAGTGTAGTATGAGTACAAAAACAACGTGTACTCAGTAAGTCGCCCGCCTAACCTCAGAGAGGTAGTGACGAGAGGTCAATTTAGACACTTACTAAAGGTCCATTTAAACTATTTAAGAGTGACACTAAGCATGGTTTTTATCATAGGAAGTTTATAAAACAGGATTTAAACATCCTTCAATTTCGTTCACAATTAACACTTTATATCTTCGTCATATTCACAATTAATCAACATGGTGATTTAATCAAATAATGAGAAATCAACGGAAGGAACAACTTCTTCCAAAGTCTTTTTAATAACTTTAAATCTTTGTCATTTCAATTGACAATTTAACATTTCAGGCCAGTAATCAGGCAAATATCATAGCAACTACGCAACAAATATCATGCGCAACCAATGCCGAGGGTCGAACGGCGCGGACCAACAATAATAAATTGTGCACTGTCGAGGGGTCGACCGGCCCGAACCATAGATGCATCTATCTGCCCCACTCGCGAATCGTTCATGCGACGCGGCTAACATAATACGGCTAGCCTGCTCGCTAATAATACATGTGACTCAGGTGCTCATATGAATACATACACAAATACAGGGTCTTCATGCTCGCGAATCACTCAAGCGACTCAGGCACCCAAAGTTAAACATATCCACAAAATAAACTCATATTTTATCAAGAAAACTGTTTTTCTCAGGAAAGTGGTAAAATCTTTATTAAAAGAAACATGAACTATAGGTTTTGAAATCATTGTTTTTGAAACTCATTTGTCAAATGTAGTGATACTACAGGATACAATCCAGTCCAGGTACACATATATTCAAAGTGGAAACAATTATCTTTTTAGAATGATTTAACAATATTGAAGGTAGGGTTACAGGTACACACATAAAGTATGCTAGTGGGTCCAAGGATACCCGGACATGGCATAATAGTAGATACGCACAGACTCCCGTCACCTCGTGCGTACGTATCCCCCAAAGATAATAGCATGAATTGAATTAATTCACCTAAGGGGACAATTCCCCCTCACAAAGTTAGAAAGGAGACTTACCTTATTCCGAAATTCCTTAACCGGCCTCAAAACCCTTCCGATGACTCCGAACCTCGCACAATGCTCCGAAACTATCCAAACAACGAAAAACCAATGAAAAGATACTCTAATATTTGCAACAATTCCAAATCATATACTTCCCCAACTCCGCTCAATGAAATGACTAAAATCCGTCGGTCCCACGTGCCTGGAATCTGAAATTTCTCGAAGGTATACCCTACCCATAGCATTACTAACTCAAATATACAATTTACTCTAATATTCATGCTCAGTTCGTGGCTACAACCCAAATTCCCATAAATTTAGGTTTCTTGAATATTTCCCAAATTTTCCTCAATTTCCACTACCAAATCTATGTAATAATATTGCATAAAATTCAAAAACATGAAGAAATTACTTACCTTGCGATCCTTGACGAATTCTTCTCCTTGAATCTCCTCCAAATCGCCCATGGCATATGAAAATGGATGAAGAAATGACTAAATTATCGCTTAAACACTGTTGCCCAGGCCCATTTTTCGCACCCGGGCTTCCGCAGGTGCGCCCAAATCTTCCGAGAGGACATTCCGTGCTGAGTGTCTTGTGAGGTTATGCACGAGGGGACATTCCGTGCCGAGTCATTATTTATTTATGCACGAGGGGACATTCCGTGCCGAGTGATTATTTATTTATGCACGAGGGACATTCCGTGCCGAGTGATTATTTATTTATGGACAAGGGGACATTCTGTGCCGAGTGTTTTTTGTGAGGTTATAGCACGAGGGGACATGCCGTGCCGTTTTTGTTTATTTGTTTGTTTAGAGCTGTAAATTTTTCCTGTTATTTATGCTTTTCAGTTGTTATCTTGTCCTGTCTTCTTAGTGAATTGTTGCCCCTTATCCCCAGCATGTTAACCCCATTTTTTGTGCTTAACTATTTATTTCTTGTCATTACTTCTTTATTACATTACTGAACTACACAGTTATTTGTTATTGGTCGTGTCTTAACCTCGTCACTACTTCGCCGAGGTTAGGCTCGGCACTTACTCAGTACATGGGGTCGGTTGTACTGATGCTACACCTGCACTTCCCTATGTTGTGCAGATTACAGCGTCAGACCCAGTGGACATTGATCAAGGGAGCATCCTGTCATGACCCAAAATCCATAAGGTCGTGATGGTGCCGGACACCATTGTCGGGCAAGCCAATCATTATATAGTTAAGTTAGATTTCTTGCTTTTAGAATTTTTGAAATCACTACCTTTCACTTTACAATATGATAACTGAATAAAATGTGCTAAGTAAATACGATAGTTTAATCTTCAATTTTTATAAAATGCATCCCAAACACATCCCAGAATCCGGTGTCACAAGTGCATGAGCAAATTCTAAGAATTTTAAAATTTCTACAAGGCTTATCCGGACTACAATTGGACCAGGAAATTAAAATAAAACTAATACAATACGAGGGAAACTTTGTCAGCTGTGGATCACCTACGAATAATGTAGCTCGCCTAAGTCTCCAAACCAGCCATATCCTTATGAAAGTACCTGTGCAATATAAATGCACAACAAGTATAGAATGAGTACGAAAACAACGTGTACTCAGTAAGTATCCCGCCTAACCTCAGAGAGGTAGTGACGAGAGGTCGAATTAGACACTTTCTAGTAGTCAATTTAGTATAATCCAGTGAGACACTAAGATCAACAACTGACTCTATAAATACTCAATGTATTTCTGCTGGAATTAAAAATGCACAAAAGCTGAAGTGAATCAAAATCTGAAAGCAAAGGTCCCAGAGTTATTTTGCTACCAGATTCATTGTGCGATTCAAAGGATACAGTTCAACTAGAAGAACCAGTTCCATCTGATTAATTATTGAGTCTAATTGATTGTAGGAAGCAATTGTAATAGCTACGCATTGTTCAAGTTAGAGTTAACTTGAAGATTGTAGAAATTAGCTAGGGGCTAGTTACTACAAAGGTATTAGAGTTAGTCTTAGGATTACAAAAGATTTTATTTTTTAAGTCCGTTTGGCTCAGAGTTTTTAGTGAAGTGTTTGAGCAAATCCTACTGAGGAGTAGGTCGTGGTTTTTTTTCACCTTTTGAGCCAGGTGTTTTCCACGTAAAAATCTCTGTGTTTTTACTTTACTCCTTCTAATATTCTACAACAATAGAAGTAAGTACATCAAGAAGAACCGGGTTCTTCCAGTTAGAGAAAACTCGAAAAATTGGGTACCTCACAATTAACTTATATAATTGTGTTGTATTGACGTCTAGACCATCAATAGGTATCAAAGCAGGTTAGCCTTGAAAGGCTACCACCTTGGAGAATATCAGGATGAGTGCACCACCTGGAAATTGGGAAGGCCAATCAACTTCAAGGCCATCACTCTTCAATGGCCAGTATTACTCTTGGTGGAAAAACAGGATGAAGGACCACCTGATTGGAGAAGACTCTTAACTATAGGACATAGTCACTGATGGTCCTCTAGCTACCATGATGAAGAATGCTGAAGGTATAGATATACCAAAGACTAGAGCTGATTGCACTAATGAGTATCTGAAGAAATGGGAGAAGAATGCAAAGGCCAAAAAATGGCTAGCGTGTGGACTAGGTCAAGACAAGTACAGCAAAATCCAAAGCTGCACCACTGCCAAAGAGATCTGGGATACCTTGCAAGTAGCCCATGAAGGAATACCTCAGGTAAAGAGGTCAAGATGTACTCTACTATACTCTCAGTATGAAAACTTCACTATGAAAGAAGGAGAGACTATCCAAGAGATGTACACAAGGTCCACAACCTTAACTAATGAACTGAAGTCTCTTGGAAGAGTCACTATTGAAGAGGAAAGGGTTGAGAAGATCCTAACAAGGGTCTTGCCTATTTCCTAGGAAAGCAAAATCACTACTATCCAGGAATCCAAAAATATGGCAACCTAGAGATTAGATGAGCTGATTGGAAACCTTACTGCCTATGAACTGAGAAGCCATACAATGAAGATGGATGGTCCAGAAAAGGAGAGGAGTCTAGCACTAAGAATCACTAAGGGAGCTGATCTAGAGGATGATGAGATGGTCATGATCACCAAAGAATTGAGAAACTTTCACACGAGGAAGAAGGGCATCTCTAGAGGAGGAAACTACAACAAAGCAAAAGCCCTCGAAAGGCCAACCAACGAGGGATGCTATAAATGTGGTAAGACTGACAATTTCATCAAAAACTGTCCTCTGTGGGAAGTAGAATGGAAAAAGGATAGATATAAAAGAAGGAACAGGACGAAGGAACATGTCCAACCCAAGAAAACCACAACAAAGGCTATGGTTGCTGCTTGGGGGTGAAGTTCAGATGAGGAATCAGAAGATGGGGAGACTGAACATCAGAAACTCATGGCAATTGGACTATCTAATGAGGAATCACATGAAGAACCAGAGGTAATTATCTCCCTTCTTAAAAATAACGTAAAGTTCCTATCTAAGGAAAAACACTCTGAGTTGCTACTTGATTTCATAGATGATTCTAAGGAAACAACCAAATAGAAGGATCAACTATCTAAAGAATGTGCACTGATAAAAGCAAAGTTCATGAACCTTGAAATCAGAGTTAGTGAATCTGTAAAGAAAAACACTGACTTGTTGAACCAGGTTCATCCACTTGAAACTGAGATTCTAGAACTAAAATTGAAAACTTAAAGCTAAAGATAGGATCCAGTAAAAAGCTTGTTGATTATACTCATATCATGTTAGAAGAAAATTTGGGAAAACTAAAAGATAAGATGCATGCGAAGGATGAAAGATAAGAACTCTTAATGAAGAACTTGGCAAAGTCAAACATGAATTAGATCGAACTTGTAAGTGGAATAAATCCTCTGATGCCCTGATATGGCTTCAAGAGAATCATAGTGGCAACAGGAGAGGGATTGGCTTTAGAAGTCAATTGGCCAAGTGGGATCCAAAAATCTACACCCATTGTGGTAAACCCGGGCATTACAAATATGAGTGTACCGCGAAAGGGCAGGCCGATCGAAGAAATGAGAGGTTTGTAAAAAGGATTAACTGGCTACCAAATTGGCCAGGAAAAATTTGATTCATCTGTTCTCTCATAGAAAAGGACCCAAACTAGTTTTGATAGTAGCTGCTCAAAACATATGACTGGGAACATGGAACAATTTCTTTCACTTGAAAGTCTCAAAGGAGGAAATGTCTCTGTTGCAAATGGAAAGAAAGGTGAAATCATTGGGGTTCGTAAGATAGGTAATGATGACACACGATCAATTGAATATGTGTATCTAATATATGGCTTGAAATATAGCCTGATTAGTGTATCACAATTGTGTGACAGAGGTAACCTGATTGCTTTTACTTCCACAAAATGTTTTATGATTAACCTGCTTACTGACAAGATTATTTTGCAGGAAAAGAAAATGTATAACATCTATGTAATAAACTTGTCCACACTGTCTAAAAATGAACTCTCTTGCTTATGTGTGTTGGACAGTGATCCCCTCATATGGCACAAATGACTTGGTCATGCGAGTCTAACTCAACTTAACAAACTAATCTCTTAGGACTTAGTGGTAGGACTTCCTAACATTAAGTTCAAGGAGGACAATGTTTGTGAGGCATGTGCCAGGGGGAAGCAGGTAAGGTCCTCTTTCAAAAAGAAGAAAATAGTCAGTACCACCAGGACGTTGGAACTGGTTCATATGGATCTATGTGGTCCTATGAGAACTCTGAGTAGAGGTGGTAAGAGATATGTGATGGTGCTAGTTGATGATTATTCAAGGTTCACTTGGACATTATTCATGGCATCTAAGGATGAAGCATTTGATATGTTCACCTCATTTGTCAAGAAAACTGAAAATCAATTAGGACATCAACTAGCATCAATAGGATCTGACCATGGTAATGAATTTGAGAATGCTAAATTTGCTGAGTTATGTGATGAAGATGGTGTTAATCATAACTTTTCTTCTCCTAGAACCCCACAACAAAATGTGGTTGTTGAAAGAAAAAACAGAATTCTTGAAGACATGACAAGAACCATGCTTCTATCTAGCAAACTACCTCACAACTTCTGGGCTAAAGCAATAAACACTTATTGTTACACAATCAATAGATGCATGACCAGACCTTTGGTAGAGAAGACTCCATATGAATTACTTAAAGGGAGAAAGCCCATTATATCCCACTTTAGGGCTTTTGGATTCAAGTGTTTTCTGCATTATAATGGCAAAGATTCCCTAGAAAAATTTTACCCCAGAAGTGATGACGGAGTATTCTTGGGATATTCATCCCATAGCAAAGCTTTGTGCAGTACAACGTTGTTGGAAGGTGTCAATTGGTAATTTTCGCAGGAGGGTTATCTCCTGTGAGCAGGTTAGTGGTCGGGTGGTTGACAAGTTTCTGTGAGGAATTCAAGTGACTATTCGGTAGGAGGCCGAATATGTAAATGATGCGAGGGAATTTGAGTATTCATCGAATGCTAACAGGAGAATTTGGAAAAAAATGATGGGTTGGTTGAGCAAGATCACGTCAACAATGAAGAAAGAATTTTGGTGGGGTCTAGAGTTGTGCAAGGAGCAGCTTCAGGCGAAGTGGTAGAGTCCCACCGCCTGCGATTGGGTTGCAGGATTATTTTCTCATGGGATTGCGGATTGTCGTAGTATTGGCAAGTTATTGCAGCTAAAGGGAAATGAGTAGAATAGTAATTGAGCATGGGATTGATATAGGTGTGCAAGGGTTGGCCTTATTGAAGCAGGTTTAGGCTTTGGAAAGATTCGGGATTTATGCTTAGTACAGAGGTAATTTACAAATGAAGGGATTCAGTCGATTCCTTTATCAAGATGGGTGTTCAGATGCCAGCAGAGCCTTGGAGTTTATTGTATTATGGACCAAGCCAAAGTGGGCGACTCTCAACAATGGTTCCAATGGATCCAAAGGTTAGAAGGTGGTGTAGAAGGATTTCAAGCCACCGTATAGTTAAGAACCGAGATTTTGCAGCAGAATTATGGCTAGGAGAAAATAGTTGGAGTGTTCTACGTTATCTTCGGCATGTAGAGTGGAATTGGGGTTCATAAGAAGGAGAAAATGACTACGGGTTCATGGAAATGTTATCGGAATGGGTATACCGGTCAAAGATGTGAATATGCGTGCAAGGAGGGGCATGAAACGGTTCATGGGTCTCGAAATGAAATGGTCTTGTGGAATAGAGTCACTCAAGGTGAGTGCGAATTGAGTTTCTATGTGTTGATTGGGGTCTTCACCTTATTAGTGGTTCAGAGGTCATGATGGAATTCTTGCGCTATCTCATATTGGCATGTTAGGTACAGTAAGAAGTATGTAACTGGAAGTAATGATCGAGGTTGCGATTCGGTGTTGACAAGGATGTCATGAGCTCGGATGAACAAGAAAAAGGGATTTGAATGTTTAGGGTAAGCTGGTGTTGTCTTCAGTGTCACCTGAGATCGGTATTTGGCGAAAGAGGCTTTGCATCCTAGTTATGGGTTCATTATTGGATTTACAGCGTTAGTGTGGCCAATGGCTGACGTGAAAACTTGCTGCCTTGTGTGGAAGGTCGTGGGAGCGGGACCCCGGGATGATCGTACGAGTGTGACATGTAGTCACTTAGTGGATTCAAGATTTGGACTCAGTATAAAGGAGTGTAATGTTGCTCATTTGAGAATTTATGCATGGAAGGCGTTCGCTTCATTCGGTTGTGGATTGTGGGGTGTTTGTCTCAGCTATAATGGTCGTTCTTGAGTATTATGAGAGGAAGTGGGTTAATATAGACCTAGGTAAAGCTATTAGCCTAGTTTGGTGAGAGCAAGGTAGACTTAATGTTTGTGGATGGAATTAAATATGATTTTGGGCTCCGTATGAGTTAGGCATGTTCATTTTTGTATAGCTTTTCATGGGAAGGTATTGGAACAACATATGATGTTTCGTCTTCGTTCATTTCATGTAATATCCTGTTGTGTTGTGTGAGTTGGAAAACAACTTGATATTTTTCTATATGTTTAATTTTTTTTTGCGTAGTGATGATGTTATGTGAGCAGGATGTCTCTTGAGATCCGGAGTGTATATATATATCACACCTCAGTTGTGCTGAAGTTTTGTAGCATATGGCTTTATCAGTCTCCCCAGGATAGTACTGTGCACTTAGCCTGCTTGTGACTGATGTTCGATATTTGTGGTAGTGAGCAATTTAGCTCGGTGTGTGTCTTCTTACGTAAATTTTATATTTTTTGGATCGGGTGGCACACTGTCACGGGCATGTTATTTGGATCGGGTGGCACGCCGCCACGGGCATGTTGTTTGGACCGGGTTGCGCGCCGCAACAATGTGATGTCGAATACGGTTCCCTATATCTATTTTATGTGTTTTACTTTCTATTATCCGAGAAGAGTTTATAATAAGTTGTGTGAGTTAAGTAGTCTTTTCCTGAGTCATCTCCTTATGTATCATGTTCGATTTATGGCCTATTGGTGCGTTGTGGTTTCACGTGAGACTGTTGGTCATGTTTGGGGTGATTTGTTGTCTGATCAATTCATACTGGGTGAGACGGAATTATTCGACTAGGGATCAGTGCGATAAGATTTTGTGAAGTGTATTAAAGGACAAATATCATTATTCGGTTCATAATGAGGTGATTATTCTAGTTGTGAGGGGAGACTTAATGATTTTCTAACTCTGCAGTCGGTTATGAATTTCTACACATCTCATCCATTGTGGTAGTATCGTAAGCGTTATAGCAGGACCTATATGTATGTCACGAAGGCAGTAGGAGCATCAGATTCGTGGAATTTTGGCTATTAAGGTTCAGGGAAAGTCATCGTGGTTAGATGATGAATTATACGGCGCATGGTGCTAATTCAACAAAGGTATGTAGTCATGTTTTGGTACATCGTGTGGTAGTTGATACGGTGTTCATATATTAGAAACAGGCCTGGAAGAGGATTTTGGATGTTGAGGAGCTGGTTCTAAGGCCTATTTGCCTAAATAAAGGAGGATATCTTCATAATTGTTCGACCAAGTGTACTCAATTTAGTGGTGGTAGCACGAGGTGTTTAACAGTGATTTCAGATAACTCCAGAGCAGTTCTTAGGAAGTTCGAGGACGAACGTATGTTTAAGTGGGAGAGAATGTAATGACCCGATCGGTCGTTTTGAGCCCTAACACATTTTTCAGCGGTTCAAGGCCATGAACAGCTTCATTTCAGGTGATATGACTTGTAGATGTGGTCGGAATTGAATTTCAGGAAGCTTAGAGTCAATTTGGAAAGAAAATTCTCATTTCAGAAGCCTTAAGTTGGAAGAGTCGACTAAGATTGGATTTCCTGAGTAAACGACCTCAGAATTACGATTTGAAGGTTCCAGTAGGTTCATATGATGATTTCAGACATGGGCCTGTGTTCGGAGCGTGTTTTAGATGATCCAGGAGTATTTCAGCACCTAATGTGGAAGTTAGTATTTTGGAGGAATATTTCATAAGTCTGGGTTGAAGACATTTTAGTGATATAGATGTCCGTTTGAGATTCCAAGTCCTGGAATAGCTCCGTAAGGTGATTCTGGAGTTGGGAGCGTGATCGGAGGTGAATTCGGAGGTCCGTAGGTTATTCTGAAGTCATTTTGCTAAAGATAGAATCTTGAAGGTTATTGAAAAATCTGACAGGAAGTGGAAATTTTGATATCGGGGTCAGAATGTGATTCCGAAAGTTGGAGCAGGTCCGTAATGTTGAATGTGACTTGTGTGCAAATTTTGAGGTCAATTGGACGTGATTTGGGTAGGTTTCGACATCGAAGGTAAAAGTTTGAAATTTCGAAGTTCCTAAAGTTTTAATTGGAATGCAACTCGTGGTTTCAGTGTTGTTTGATATGATTTGAGGCCTCGAGCAAGGCCGCGGGATGTTATGGTACTGAGTCGTGTAATTGGATAGGGTCCCGGGGGACTCGGGTGTGTTTCGAGGTAATTTCAGATCATTTTTCCCTGTTTTGTTGATGTTGTTTTCTAGTGTCCCTGGTGTGCATTACGATTGCATCCGGAGGAGTGCGATCGCGAAGAAGAAAAATTGAAGGGCTGGAATTTGGCTTATTTGATCGCAGGGATGGGAGTGTAATCGCATAGGAGGAAATTGGAGGCTGCTGAATTTTGGCTTATGCGATCGCAGGGCTGTGTGCGCGATCACATAGAGTATGTTGGGAGGCTGCTGCTTCGGTCTATGCGAATGCATGAGTCGTAGGGAGATCACACAATAGGAATCAGGGAGGTAGCAAGGTTGGCCTGTGTGATCGCGAAGGATGTCATGCGATCGCATAAGAGGAGCCCCTGGGAATATTGTTTTAAAAACGAATTTTGGCCCATTTCTTTCATTTATTTCCTTTGGCTTGGTCGATTTTGGAGAGCTCAAGGAGGGATTTTCACCAAGTAACACTAGGTAAGTGATTTCTTCCTATTTTTGAGTTAAATATGATCTTACATTGATTTAGACATGAAAAATTAGTAGAAATTTGGGATTTTTGGGGAAGACCTAGAATTTCGAATTTTGGACTTTTACCATGAATTTAAGCATGAAATTAGAGTAAATTGTATATTGTGTTAGTAAAGCTATGCGTAGAATTTATCTTCGGGAAATTTCGGAATCGAGGTTTGTGGGCCCGAGGGCATTTTGGTCAACATTCCAAGCGGAGTTGGGAACTTATATAATTTGAATTATCACAAATATTAGAGTGAATTTTTATTGGTTTGCCTGCTATTTGAATAGTTTTGGGGCGTTGTGCATCAATTGGAGTCGTCGGAAGGGCTTGGAAGCCGATTATGGAATTTCGGAGCGAGGTAAGTCTCCTTTTTAACCTTGTGAGGGGGAATTGTCCCCATAGGTGAACTAATTAAATATGTGCTACTATTTGTAGGGGCTACGTACGCATGATGTGACGAGAGTTCGTGCACAACTACTATTATGTTTATGTCCGGGTAGTTTAGGACACGAAAGCATGTTTTATTTGTCGTTCTTGTATCTTTGACCTTATCGAACTCGACAAACGAATTTCTAGAAAAAAAATTTGAATACTATCTTTGTGACCATTAAAATCGAATTTTCTATTTCTTGGGTAATTGTTTCCCGATATAGACGGAAGGGATTTTTTTAATGTGTATGCTTATGTGTGACCGCTTTGCAATTTATGTTCCACGAGCGGGGTGAATTCATTTCCACACTCTTATGTGATCGGGCCATTCGCCTCGGCAGAATTTATGTACCACACTCTTATAGGATCGGGTCGTTCGCCTCGGCAAAATTTATGTACCACACTCTAATGGGATCGGGCCATTCGCCTGGCAGGATTTGTGTACCATACTCTCATGGGAGCGGGCCGTACGCCTCTGCAGGTTAATAGATGCATCTATAGTTCACGTCGTTCGACCCTTCAGCACTGCACATTTTACTTTTATGTTGGATCAGGCCATTAGCCTCCGCATTTCCTATAAATATACATCATCCCCATGGAATCGTGCGAAATATTTGGCAAAAAGTTAGTTCATCTGAGGGTTTTTACCCCTGATTTGGATTATGACAGCCTCTTTGATGAAATCCGCCATATTTATTTATATGCTTCGGCTACAGAGAGAAACTTGCTAGTAGAGAGTTGAGTAAATTGTAAAGAGGGAAAATGTACCACGTAATATGTACTTGTATGTCTTGTGTATTTAAACTGGTCTTTATTAACTCATTTCTTTAGTGCACTTGATATTGTTGGACCTCTAGTAAGTGTCAAAGTAGACCTCTCGTCACTACCTCTCCGAGGTTAGGCGGGATACTTATTGAGTACATGTTGTTTTTGTACTCATGCTACACTTGCTGTGCATTTTTACTGCACATGTATATTAATAAATAGTGGCCCTGCTTGACTCAGTTGTAACGACCCAGCCGGTCGTTTTGCGTATTAGGATCTGGTTTCCTTGAATGAAACCTTCCTTAGCGGCTATTCGTGCTTTATGACTCGCGGGAGCGGGTGGTTCGAGATTTGGGAAGGATTTGGATGGTTTAGGAACACTTGGTTCCTTAAGGTTGGCCTATTTGGCCAAGTTTGACTTCGGTCAACATTTCAAGCAAACGATATCGGAATCGAGTTCTAGCAGCTCTAATAGCTCCGTATGATGATTTCACACTTGGGCGTATGTTCGGCTCGGGTTTATGATGACCCGGGAGCATTTCGGCGCCCAAAATGGGAATCAGGACTTCCTTCTATTTGAAATTTGGTTTGGGACGTGAATTTGTGTTATCGAGGTCCGAATAGAATTCCGGGACCGGGAATAGTTCCGTATAGTCATTTATGACTTGCCTGTAAATTTTGAAGTCATTCCGAGTAGTATAGGCCCGTTCGGCGTGATGAGGTGAATTCTAGAATTTCTTAAGTTCTTAATTTGATTCAAGGGGGGTTTGGAGAGTGATTTTGAGTTTTAGCGATGTTATGAGTGATCCGTAGGCTCGAGCAAGTCCGTATAATTATTTTGGACATGTTGAAATATTTTACAGGGGCTCGGGTGGGACCAGGGGCCTCCCAGACCCCGTACGAGGCCAAAAACCAGCAGAAGCCACTGCTGTTGCACAGCTGCTGGTGTGGATGCAGGTGCGGAGTCTTCATCGCAGGCGCGACTCCGCAGGTGCAGAGTTTCCTTCGCAGGAGGGATTTCGCTGGTGCGGACTTCCCCTCCGCATGTGCGAACCCAGGATCCCAGGCCCTTTTCCGCAGGGGCGACCAATTGGTCGCGAGTGCGAGACCGCACCTGCGGTCCCAAAGTCGTAGGCGCTTAATCTCTGTGAGGCAGACCTATTTATATGCCAATTTCGGATTCTTCTTCAATTTTAACACCCCCAACCTCCAGTAGAGCTCCTTCAAGCTTGGGAAGGGGCTGCCCACGATTCTATCCATCCAGGTAAGTAATTTCCTTGTCCGCTTCATGACTTTTAACATCAAATTCAGACAAAATTATGTTCCAATTATCCTAAAAATGCATGGGAATTTCTAGAAAATGTGGGGTTTCGGGAAAAATAGAGAAAATTCATTTTTAGCCATGAATTCCTAAATAAATTAGGCAATTATGATCCTTAGACTCTGGGTAAGGGATTCGTTCAGGAATTTTCGAAATCCGAGCACGTGGGCCCGGGGTTGAAATTTCAAAAACCTTCAAGAATAATTAAATTTGGGAATTTCTTGATTATTTATCCTTCTTGGGACTGAAATTGACTTAATTATACCATGCTTGGCTAGTTGTGAGCCGTCAGGAGTAGTTTTGGAGTTCGGGCGCATCTTTGGATTCGGTCCCTTGTCCGACGAGTGCTTTTATCGAGGTGAGTCTCCTTTCTAACCTCGTGAGAGGGAAATTGTCCCTCTAGGTAACCTTGATTGCTATGTGATCTTGTTTGGAGGCTAGTACGCACCAAGTGACGAGAGTCCGTACGTAGTGGCTATTACTGCTTCGTCCGGGTAGTTAGGACATAACATGTTCATTTTTTTCTCTACGGTAGCCTAAATGACTTGTATTCTTGAGTGATTGGTATTGTTGTCCTTGAACTTAATGATTGATTATATTATGGGATCGGGCCGTACGACACGACAGAGTGATGATTGATTATATTATGGGATCGGGATCTACGCCACGGCAGAGTGATGATTGATTATATTATGGGATCGGTCAGTACGCCACGGCAGAGTGATGATTGATTATAGTATGGGATCGGTTCGTACACCACGGCAGAGTGATGATTGATTATATTATGGGATCGGGTTGTACGCCACGGTAAAGTGACGATTGTTGGTCTGTATTTTCATGCATATTTTTATCTTTTGACTCATGTATCAGATGTTTTACTTTCATGTCACCGGAAATATCCTGTAAATAAATGTCTAAAGCTGGTAAAAGTTGGATTAATCAGTCATATGGGAAGGGTAACACCTGGTAGAATTTATGTTGGCTTGCCTAACCCCGTTGTTGGGCGCCATCACGACCCGTGTGGGAAATTATGTCGTGACTACAGTGATGTGACTGACTTGGAGACTTAGACGAGCTGCACCATCCGGAGACGACCCACAACCAGCAGAGTCTTTCTCAGATGTATTGTATTTATTTTAAATTCCTTGTCCAGTTTGTATTTCGGACAAGTATTGTAGTACATGTAAAAGTCTTAGATTTTTGCTCATGCAATTGTGACACCGGGTTCTGGGGAAATTATGGGATTTATTCACTATTTAAATTTGTTAAGATATTATTGTTTACTCGGTCGAAGTTCGCTAATTATACTTTAAAGAAAAACTAAAAGAATGACTTCAAGAATTTTAAAAAAAAAGATTTTATTAACTATTCAAATGATTGGCTTGCCCGACAGTGGTGTCCGGCGCCATCACGACCTTAATGGATTTTGGATCGTGACACGCGTGCAAAGCACGTGCTTGGATACTGGTGAGTTAATAGTATAACAAATGACCTATAGTTATTATATCAGAACAAAACTATGTCGGTTAATCCATATTTCTTTTATTACGCACAAAGGCTCTTTTCTTCTCTACCGTATTTTCCCGTTCAAATGAACATCTCGAGATTTCTCTCGCGATGAGCTTTTATTCCTAATGTTTTTATCCTCTGCAATTCTGCTATATTTTTCATCACCAAGTGGAGAAATTTCAACAGGGTTTTAATTCAAAAAGCATGGAGGATTAAATTTTGAAATAGTATTGACATGAAGTACATTTATAGGGGTACTGTTGTCATCCGCGTAAAATGATTTAAAAGCATTATCACCATGCAACGAAAACACAATAAAACCTGATGTACCAACAATTCCTATTGAAATATTTTTTTCATCATGAACAAGAGCAAGGTCAACAGGGTTTGATTAAAAGGCTAGAATGATATGGTTGTACAGTTATAAGGATGTCCACGTTAAGTGTACAAGTTGCAGTAACAATAATTTTTTGAATAATTAATTTTTCATTTATGAATTAATCAAATGTTGTTAAAATAGGAATTGAATATTAAATTTTTACGATTGATTTTGATTATATGTTTATTAATTACTTATACGAGATACACGTGCAAAGTGTGTTCCTGGATACTAGTGACATAACAGTAAAAAAAATTAACCTATAATTACTAGATCATAACAGAACTATGTAGGTCAATCAAAATATCTTTTATTACATAGAAAGGCTCTTTTCTTCTCTGCCGCATTCGCCCGTTGAAATGAACATCTCCAGATTTCTCTCGCGTTGAGCTTTTATTCCTAATGTTTTGAACCTCTGCAATTTTGATATACTTTTCATCATCAATTGGAGCAATTTCAGCGGGGTTTTGATTTAAAAGGCAAGGAGGATTATTTTTTGGAGTTGTACTGATAAGCAGTACAATTATAGGGGTACTGCTATCATCAACGTCTAATGACTTAGAAGTTTTATGAGTATACAACGAAATCACCATAGAACTTGATGGACCAACAATTCCTCTTGAAATATTATTTTAATCATGAACAAGAGAAAGGTCAACAGGGTTTGAGTAAAAAAGAAAGAATGATTCTTATTAGGAATACTACTGAATGGTTGTACAGTTATGATGTCCATGTTAAGTGTATAAGTCTCAATAACACTAATTATTTGTATAATTAATTTTTATTTATGACTTAATCAAATGTTGTTAAAATATGCATGAATATTGAATTTTTACAACTCATTTTGAAAATATATTTATTAATTACTTATACGAGATACACGTCCAAAGAGCGTGCCCAGATACAGGTGACTTAATAGCATAAGAAATTACCTATAGTTACTAGATCAGAATAGAACTATGTAGGTCAATCCATAATTCTTTTATTACGTACAAAGGCTCATTTCTTCTCTGCCTCATTCGCCCGTTAAAATGAACATCTCCAGATTTCTCTCGCGATGAGCTCTTATTCCTAATCATATGATCCTCTGCAATTCTTATAGACTTTTCATCATCAATTGGAGCAATTTTTTTGGGGTTTTGATTTAGAAAGAAAAGAGGATTATTTTTTTGAGTAGTCTTGATAAGCGGCACAATTATAGGGGTAGTGCTATCAACAACGTCGAATGATTTAAAAGCATTATCACTATGCAACAAAAGCACCATAGAACTTGATGGACCAACCATTCCTCTTGAAATATTATTTTCATTATGAACAATAGCAAGGTCAACATGGTTTGATTAAAAAGGAAATAATGATCCTTTTTAGGAATGCTACTAAATGGTTGTACCGTTATAACGATGTCCACATTAAGTGCACAAGTTGCAATAACACTAATTTTTTGTTTATGACATAATCAAATGTTGTTAAAATGTGCATGAATATTAAATTTTTACAACTAATTTTGAATATGTATTATAATTACTTATGAGATACACGTGCACGCGTGCTTGGATACGGGTGAGTTAATAGTATAAAAATTGACCTATAGTTATTATATCATAACAAAACTATGTAGGTTAATCCATATTTCTTTTATTACGTACAAAGGCTATTTTCTTCTCTGCCGCATTTTTCCCTTCAAAAGAACATCTCCAGATTTCTCTCGCGATTAGATCTTATTCCTAATGTTTTTATCCCTTGCAATTCTGATATACTTTTCATCATCAATTGGAGCAATTTCAGCAGGGTTTTAATCCAAAAAGCACGGAGGATTCATTTTTGGAATACTACTGACGGGAAGTACAATTATAGAGATATTGTTGTCATCCACGTCTAATGATTTAAAAGCATTATCACTATGCAACGAAAGCACCATAGAACCTGATGTACCAACAATTCCTCTTGAAATATTATTTTCATCATGAACAAGATCAAGGTAAACAGGGTTTGATTAAAAAGCTAGAATGATATGGTTGTACAGTTATAAGGATGTCCACGTTAAGTGTACAAGTTGCAATAACACTAATTTTTTCTATAATTAATTTTTCATTTATGAATTAATCAAATGTTGTTAAAATAGGCATTGAATATTAAATTTTTACAATTGATTTTGATTATATGTTTAATAATTACTTATACGAGATGCGCGTGCAAAGCGTGTGCCTGGATACTACTGACATAATAGTATAAAAATTGACCTATAATTACTCTATCAGAAGAGAACTATGTAGGTCAATCCATATTTCTTTTATTATGTACAAAGACTCTTTTCTTCTTGTAACGACCCGATCGGTCATTCCGAAAGTTTAGCCCCATTTTCCCCATTTCTGCTTCATTTTGTGTGCTACATCTCTTATATATTGTGTTAGGTTAATTGGCTCGTGTCACGATCGAGGTTTCCCACTCTCGGAGTCGTGATGGCACCTACTAGTGGAAGCTAGGCAAGCCAAACCTTAATTACCTTTTTCATTAACACGTTACCTCATTTAACAATTATCAGCAATCGCATGCAAACAATGGAATTTAATAATAAAGTGGAAGTCATAAATTACAGAAAGAAAAAAAAACTGAATAGAAATGCGGAAAATTCAACATAAGCCTCTACCCAAGACAGATGTCACAATACTCATGAACTACTAAGAGTAATAAATAAAATCGTCTGAAAGAAAACACAACTGTTAGTCTCGAGTACAATGAGATAACAGACTGAAATAATAGATAGAGGAGACACCGGGCTTGCGGACGCTTGCATGTTACCTCGGTATCTCGCTGGACTGAAGGCCTGCTCCTGCACTACTGCTGCTATCCAAGACCTGGATCTGTGCAAAAGATCACAGAGTGTAGTCTCAGCACAACCGACCCCATGTGCTGGTAAGTGTCTAACCTAACCTCGGCAAAGTAGTGACGAGGCTAGGACAAAACTACCAAGTAAACCTGTGCAGTTTGAATATATATATACAACAGAAAATAAATACAGGAAGCAATCAATCAAAAAAAGGAAGGGGAACACGCTGTGGTGAGATAATAGTTTCATATAGGAAATCTCAAATAAACAAAGGAACAACAAGTCAAAAATATCAACAAGGATCAGAAATCACAACTTGCACGACATCACCCTTCGTGCTTATACTCTCGTCCTCACTGTAATGTAATCAATGTAAATCTTGGCACGGCATTACCCTTCGTGCTTTTACTCTCGTCCTCTGTATGCAATGTATAATGTAATCAATGTAAATCATGGTACGACATTACCCTTCATGCTTTCACTCTCGTCCTCACTATGCAATGTATAATGTAATCAATGTAAATCATGGCACGACATCACCCTTCGTGCTTTTACTCTCTTTCCTCACAGTATAATCAACGAATATCTGTAGGGAATGGTACATCGTACGGCACGGTATCACGCTTCATGCTTTACACTCTTTCCTCGCAATATCAAACAATGCACGGCATCACCCTTCGTGCTATACACTCTTTCCTCACAATAGAAACAATGCACAACATCACCCTTCATGTTTTAACACTCTTCCTCACCTAAACAGCAATCACAAACAAAGGGCAAGGGAGTAAATAGAATAGAAATAGAAATCCCGGTAAGGGAACAATAACTGTAATCTCAACATCCCAACAAGGGAGACATCACCCTTCGTGCTTTAACACTCTTCCTTACAATAGCACACAATGCACGACATCACCCTTCGTGCTTTAACACTATTCCTTACAATAGAACAAAGTGCACGGCATCACCATTCATGCTTTAACACTCCTCCTCACCCAAACAACAATCACAAACAAAGGGCAAGGGAGTAAACACAATAGAAATAGAAATCCCGGAAAGGGTACATCAATTAAGCAATTAAATCCCGACAAGGGAACAATAACAGTAATCTCAACATCCCAACAAGGGAGATAATCAATAAAGCAACAATGACCCGACAAGGGTATATTTTAACAATTCTTTCTCTTTCTTTAACTTTCATTTCATAATTTACTCTATCACTTGAACCAATGCTCCAAAGGATTCAATTATCTCATATATCTTCACCGCTCGTGTTATAACTCGAGCCAATGCTCCTCGAAGTTTAAAGATCACAATTACTTTCACATACTCGTTACAACATATAAAAATCATCAATTAAGCATGGAATATTATAACAAAAACCAAAACATTCGCAATGTAAGGACTCACGGTCATGTTAGACACCAATGTATAGATACTCGTGACCATGCCTATACATCGTACTCGACAATTAGAAAGTAGCAAATAAGACTCAACTCCTATTCCCTCAAGCTAAGCTTAGACCGAACACTTACCTCAATTCCACGAATCCAAATAAAGCCTCCAGCACTGCTTTCCCTCTCGAATCCAACTCTGAAACGATAGTATCTAGACATAATCGACTCAACAATATCAATAATGACTCAGTAATTCCATCTCAAAGCCTCAATATGCATTTCCCATCATTCTTCCAAAAATACCAAAATTTGACCCTGGGCCCGCTTGGTCCAAACACGAGGCTCGGACCAAAACCCGATCACCCATACCCCCATGAGTCCAAATATATAATTTGTTTTGAAATTTGACCTCAAATTGAGGTTCAATTACCCAAAATTCCAAAATAACTCTACCCAAAACCCCCTAATTTCTACTTTGATTCCATGATTTTAGGACTAGATTCTAGGGTGAAATCTTGTAAAAAGAAGTTGAGTAAAGAAAATGAGTTACACATTACTTACTAATGTTTTGGAGAAGAAAGAGTGTTTGAAAAATTGCCTCTTGTGTTTTTAGGGCTTTGAAAAATGAAAATAACTGAAATTCTCGCCCATTTATACCCCTCTCGGGTCTCCCACCGCGGACCACGAAAAATGGACCGTGGCCGCACTAGTAAAGGCCAGGAAAAGCTGAAGAAAACCAAGAAAAATGGCTGCACTGACATGTTTTAGTATTTTAGCCATAACATTCCCTACAAGTGTCCAAATTACAATTTCTTTACTTTTCTGGAAACTAAACACGGAGAGATACATCTTTCGTTTGTGAAACATATCAAAATTCATTGTAGATAAAAAGATATAGGCCTCCGAAGTCGGACCAATGGCCTAGCTCCTCCACTGCGGACCACGAAAAATCGACCGCGACTGTGAAGCTTCCAGCACGGTCCACGAAAAAGGACCGCGGGTCTCGGTGGTAAGTTCAGAGATCTGAGTTCTATGACCTCCAACAACTATATTTTAAGCCTAAAGACCTCCCGGGAGCTACCCGAAACTCACCCGAGCCCTCGGAAGCTCAAGCCCAATGTACACACGACCTGAAAATCATCCTACAGACTTATTCGACTAATGAAACCACCAAAATAACATAAAAAATAATGAATAAAACCTCAAAATCACTAGTTTTTCTTCAAACTTCATAAACTTTCAAATTTAGAGTTTTAAGTCCGAAACACGTCAAACGACGTCCCATTTCAACCAAACTTCACATAAATATGTTAAACCAAATATAAGACATGTACCGGGCGCCGGAACCAAAATACGGGCCCGATACCAACACATTCTAACCAAAAATTCATTCTCTACCTCTAAAACAATCGTTCGTCCTCGAACGTACAGAAGGAAGTACCTGAGTGAGGGAATAAATGAGGGTAACAGCTCCGTATATCGGACTCGGACTCCCACGTCGATGCCTCAGGAGGCTGACCTCTCTAATGAACACGAACAGAAGGGAAACTCATGGATCTCAACTGACGAACCTACCGGTCTAGAATAGCTATTGGCTCCTCCTCATAAGATAAGTCCTTGTCCAGCGGGACAGTGCTGAAATATAACACGTGGGCTGGATCTCCGCGATACCTCCGAAGCATCGACACATAAAAAATTGGATGTACGACCGATAAGCTACGAGGCAATGCAAGTCTATAAGCCACCTCTCCTACTCGATCAAGAATATCAAATGGACCAATGAACCTAGGGCCAAGCTTGCCCTTCTTCCAAAATCTCATCACGCCCTTCATAGGCGACACTCGGAGCAATACTCACTCACCAACCATGAAAATCACATCTCGAACCTTGCAATCTGCATAACTCTTTTGCCTGGACTGAGCTATACGAAACCTATCCTGAATGATCCTGACCTTTTCCAAGGCCTCCTGAACCAAATATGTACCCAACAATCGAGCCTCTCTCGGCTCAAACCATCCAACCGGAGATTAACACTGCCTACCATATAAAGCCTCATAAGGAGCCATTAGGATACTCGACTGGTAACTGTTGTTGTAGCCAAACTCTACTAAAGGCAAGAAGTGATCCCATGATCCTCCAAAGTCAATAACACAAGCTCGGAGCATATCCTCCAATATATGAATACTCCGCTCGGACTGCCCGTCCGTCTGAGGATGAAATGTTGTGCTCAACTCCACCTGGGTGCCTAACTCCCGCTGAACTGCTCTCCAGAAATGTGCGGCAAACTACGCGCCCCGGTCCGAAATGATAGATACCGGCATAACATGAAGGAAGACAATCTCCCGGATATAGATCTCAGCTAACCTCTCGGATGAATAGGAGACTGCCACAGGAATGAAATGCGCTGACTTGGTCAGCCTATCAACAATGACCCTAACTGCATTGAGCATTTTGCGGGTCAACGGTAGTCCAGTAAAAAAGTCCATAGTGATCCTCTCCCACTTCCACTCGGGAAGCTCAATCCTCTGAAATAAACCACCAGGCCTCTGATGCTCATATTGTGATGACCCGAAAGGTCATCTTCTGTAATTTAGCATAAAACTATATTTTGAGGTCCTGAAAGCCTCCGTTAATCTTACCTTTATATGCGTGCACAGTCCGGGCGCGTAGCCGGACAACTTATATATGAGATTTTTTTATAAATGCTAAGATGTGATATTAAAATAAATAAATTTGACTTCAGTCAACCCTTAGGGTAAAGGGACCCGGACCCATGATTTGACGGTCCCGAAGGGTCTGTAAGAAAATATAGGACTTGGGCGTATGACCGGAATCTAATTCAGAGGTCCCAAGCCCGAGAAATGAATTTTTGATGGCATCGGGCCCGTATTTTTGTTCTGGTGCCTGGTGCAGGTCTTATATATGCTGTGAGCACTTTCTGTAAAGTTTGGTTGAAATTGGATGTTGTTTGATGTGTTTCGGACTTAAAATGGAAAATTTGATGTTTAATGAAATTTGATAGGATTCATGGATTGTGAGGCCTGATTTGATGTGTATGATGTTGTTTTGGCGAGGATCGCATGGTCAAGTTTGTAGGAGGTTGTGTGAGTAAACTGTGAAATTTGGTATCGTTCCGAGATGTATAGGTCAGTTCGGCACGTTGTTAGCGAAGTTAGAAAACACAAAATTCCTAAGTTTGGTTCTTTAGGTTTGGGAGTGTGAATTCGAGTTTCAGTGTTGTTTTGAGTGTTCCGAAGGCTCGAGCGAGTCCTTATTATGATTTGGGACTCGTTGGTATATTTGGATTAGGGCTCGGGTGGGCCTAGGTGCCTTCTGGGCACCAAACGGGGCTTAAAAACCAGCAAACTCAGCTGCTGGTGCACCTGCTCTTGTGTGACCACAGGTGCGGTTGCCCCGCATCGTAGGTGCGAGACCGCAAGTGCGGTCCCAGGCATCGCAACTGCGATCACCAGTGGCCTGGCCAGCCATCGCAGGTGTGTCGCATTTCTAGCATGAGCGAAACCGCAGGTGCGGTCTCCCCTTTCGCAGGTGCGATACCAGACCCCCCGCCCCAATTCTGCAGGTGCGAGGTTTTTCTCGCAAATGCGAGACCGCAGGTGCGGTCCCATCCATAGCAGGTGCGATCATTGTTCAGGCAGTGAGTTTAAGTACGGCTTTTAAACCCATTTTCCTCATTTTTCATCTTCCTCCTTAGGCGAATCCCTCCATTTTTAAGAGCTTTCGACCAGGTCTTGTAAGGTAAGTAAATCCCACTCATAAATTAGTTTCATGCATGCATCTTAGCTTAAGTAACCACACAAATTAGTGCAAAAATTCAAGCAATTGGGTAATAACCTAGAACTTGTGATCCCCTTAGAATTTTCTGTGAATTTGCCATGAAATCAAGTAAAAAATCGTATATTTATGATCCTTAGGCTTTGGATGAGTGTTCCCTTCGAGAAGTTGCAAGAATCCAAGCGAGCGGGAACAGGGTCGAATTTTGTCAATTTTGAAAGAATGCTAGGAAATGGATAATTAGGCCATGTAACTGAATCTTTGAATCCTTATTGATATTATTGAATTAATTATGCCTAGATATCGTTGTTTCGGAGTTGAATCCTAAATGAAAGGCTGTGTTAGAGGGTTGATTGCTATACTTCGGACTCGAGGTAAGTGTTCGGTCTAACGTTAGCTTTAGGGAATAGGAGTTGAGTCTTGTTTGCTACTTGCTGATTGTAGAGTACGATGTATAGGCATGATGACGAGTATCTATACATTGGCGTCTAGCATGACCGTGAGTATTTATATTGTGAATATTCTGGTGTGGTAATTTCCATGTTTAATTGATAATTTCTTTATGTGTGGAGAATATGTGGAGGGAATTGTATCATGTAAACTCTGTTAGAGTATTGGCTCAATTTATGAATTGAATAATGAGGGAATATGAGATATTACATTCTTTGGAGCATTGGCTCAATTTATGAATTGAATAATGAGGGAATATGAGTTATTACATTCTTTGGAGCATTGGCTCAAATTTTAAATTGAATAAGGAGGGAATATGAATTATTACATTCTTTGGAGCATTGGCTCAATTTAGGAATTGAATAATGAGGAAATATGAGATATTACATTCTTTGGAGCATTGGCTCAACTTTTGATTTGAATAATGAGGAAATATGAGATACTACCTCCCTTGGAGCATTGGCTCAAGTGATAGAATAAATCGCAGAAATGAAAGTGAAGAAAGAGGAAGAATTACTAAAATGTACCCTTGCCGGGTCATTGTTGCTTTCGATATTGTCCCTTTCCGGGATTTAATTATTGAATTATTTTTCCCTTGCCGGGATTCCTATTTCTATTATCTTTACTTCCTTGGTCTTGTTTGTGATTGTTTGTTGGGTGAGGAAAAGTGTTATAGCACGAAGGGTGATGTCGTGCACTTGTCTTGGTGAGAATGAGAGTAAATCACGAAGGGTGATGTCGTGCATTGTTTGATATTGTCTCCCTTGTTGGGATGTTGAGATTACTGTATTGTTCCCTTGCCGGGATTTGATTGTTTAATTAATGTTCCCTTGCTGGGATTTCCATTCTATTCTGTTAACTCCTTTCCCTTTGTTTTTGATTGCTGTTTGGGTAAGGAAGAGTGATAAAGCACGAAGGGTGATGCCGTGGACTGTGAGGAAAGAGTGTAAAGCACGAAGGGTAATGCCGTGCCGTACGATGTACCATTCCATACCATATTCATCGATTATACGATATACAGTGAGGAAAGAGAGTAAAAGCATGAACGGTGATGCCGTGTCATGATTCACATTGATTACATTATACATTTCATAGTGAGGACGAGAGTAAAAGCACGAACGGTGATGTCGTGCACTTGTCTTGGTGAGAATGTGAGTAAAGCACGAAGGGTGATGCCGTGCATTTTTTGATCAAGTTGTGATTTCTTATCCTTATTGATATGTTAGCTTGTTGTTTCTTTCCTTATTGAGATTAACTTATATGAAACTGTTATCTCCCCACATCATGTCCCCCCTCCTTTATCCATATGTTTCTTATCCGTCGTGTATATATATATATCTATTTATTTGAACTGCTCAGGTTTATTTTGGTAGTCTGGTTCTAGCCTCGTCACTACTTTGCCAAGGTTAGGCTAGGAACTTACTCAATACATGAGGTTGGTTGTACTGGTGCTACACCTGCACTTCTCTATGTTGTTCAAATTACACAGCCGGACCCGGAGGACATCATTAGAGGGAGTGTCTTCCAGCTCAACATAGAGGCTTCAAGGTATACCCGCTGGCGTTCGTGGGCCTTGGCGTCTCTTCCATCCCTTTGTCTTCAATTCTATCTTGTTTTTCCTTTAGTTTCAAAGGCGGACATGTATTTCCTTTCAGACTGTATTTAGCACTCTTAGTCAGTCAGTGAGTTTGTGACTCCAGGTTTTGGGAAATTTACGCGTTGTCATATTATGTTATCCTTACTTAGCCTATATCTGTATTTAAATTCCGTTGTTAAATAGTGTACCGTTTAGTTCACCCGATTAAATTGTTGTTAAATTTCTAGTTTGTTTATATACGTCGGCTTGTCTAGTAGGTTCAACGTCAGACGCCATCACGGCCCGATGGAGGGACTTCGGGGCATGACAAGTTGGTATCAAAGCACTAGGTTACTTAGGTCTCACAACTCACGGAAAACTTGGTAGAGTCTGAGGTATCGGTACAAAGACGTCTGTATTTATCCCCCAGAAGCTGCAAAAGTTAGGATGACTCCATATTTCTTTTCATCTCTATCGTGCGCTATAAATTCTGAGTACTGATTGAGTTTCTATTCTATTCTCTCGCATATGGTGAGGACGCGTGCTTCCCGTTGTTCAGCTTAGTAGCCTAACACTCCTGGTAAAGCTCCTACTCTGGGTCGAGGTCGAGGACGAGCAGGGGCTGGGTTCAGCTTAGAGCAGCAGCCCAGTGGAGGACTCTGAGGTTGAGTCTGACGAGGAGGTCCCAGTTCTGGCAGTCCCAGTTGGACAAGTGATTCAGGACGCCCTTGTCCGTCTAGTCGGACTCATGTAGAGTGTAGCACAGGAGGGTCTTCTTCCTACAGCACCAGCAGTTTCTCAGGCTAGGGGAGGTGCCCAGACTCCTGCCGCCAGCATGCCAGAGAAGCTAGCTCCACAGTTTTAGACTCTGGCACCACAACCAGCCGGAGTAGCTCAGCCGGATATTGCAGCACCGATAGTAGAGGGAGCAGCTATGTCAGCAGATGCCTTGTGGAGACTTGATAGGTTCACTAAGTTATTCACTACTAATTTTACTAGTTCACCTTCAGAAGACCCCCAGGATTATTTGGATAGCTGCCATGAGGTTATTCGGAATTTGGGCATAGTGGAGTCCAACGGGGTTGACTTTGCTACTTTTTGGTTATCTAGCGCAACCAAGAGTTGGTGGAGATATTATTGCCTAGCCAGGTCAGCTGGATCTACACCTTTGACCTGGACTCAGTTCTCATATGTATTTCTGGGGAAGTTTCTTTCCCATTACTCAGAGAGAGGATCTTCGGAGTCAATTTGAGCATCTCCAGCATGGATGTATGTCAGTCACTCAGTATGAGACCAGATTCATCACTCTAGCGCGACATGCTCTTATGGTACTTCCCACTGATCGGGAGAGGGTTCGGAGATTTATTAAGGGATTGGCCCGGCCTATCAGACTTCAGATGGCTAGAGAGTCAGGTACATATATATTGTTCCAGGATGCGCCCAATGTGGCCAGGAGGATTGAGATGATTCTTTCACAGGGTGGTGGTCAGGGGGCTGACAAGAGGCCCCGTCATTTCTATCGTTTCAGTGGAGCCTCATATGGGGGCAGGGATTCTTCAGGCAGAGGTTATCCTCCCAGACCCTTCTAGTCAGCTCTCCAGGTTTCCCATGGTGCTTCAGGGGGTCGTGGTTCCCAAATGCACTATTCTGATCAGCAACCTTACAGTGCACTACCGTTACAGAGTTTCCGGGGTGGTCATTCAGGTCGACAGGGTCAGATTCAGTTCCTTCAGCAGCCGAGGTCTTATTACACTTGTGGTAATCCGGGTAACCTTGTCAGATTTTTCCCTCGAGCATCAGGTAGTTCTCAACATCAGGGTTCTCGTGCCATGGTTCAGTCACCGGGTGTTCCACAGCATGCCCAGCCAGCTAGAGGTGGGGGTAGAGGTGCTAGAGGTGGAGGTAGAGGTCATAGAGGTAGAGTTCAAGCCGCCAGAGGTGGAGGCCAGCCAGCAGCCGGCCGTCCCAGAGATGTGGTTCGGGGTGGTGGGGCCGAGCCCTGATGTTATGCTCTTCCAACTAGGCCAGAGGTTGAGTCTTCAGATGCAGTTATTACAGGTACTATTCGGGTTTGTGATAGAGATGGTCCAATGCTATTTGACCCAGGGTCTACGTATTCATATGTGTCCTCTTATTTTGCACCATACCTGGTTATGCCTAGTGATCCACTGAGTATTCATGTTTATGTATCTAACCCAGTGGGTGATTCTATCGTGGTCGATCGTGTCCATCATTATTGTGTTGTGGTGATTGGAGGTCTTGAGATCCGTGTTGATTTGTTACTTTTGGGTATGGTCGACTTTGATGTTATACTGGGGATGGACTGGTTGTCCCCATATCATGATATCTTGGATTGTCATGCCAACACGGCTACCTTAGCCTTGTCAGATTTGCCCCGTTTGGAGTGGAAAGGAACTCCTGGTCATTCTACCTGCAATGTTATTTCATACGTGAAGGCTCGGCGTATGGGCGAGAAGGTGTGTTTGACTTATTTGGATTATGTGCGTGATTCCAGTGTTGAGGTTCCCTCTTTTGATTCGGTTCTCGTGGTTTGTGAGTTTCCTGAGGTCTTCCCTTTAGACCTGCCGGGGATGCCACCCGACAGGGACATTGATTTCTGCATTGATTTGGATCCGGGCACCCAGCCCATTTCTATTCCGCCATATCGCATGGCCCCGCCAGAGTTGAAAGAGTTGAAGGAACAGTTGCGGGATTTGCTTAGGAAGGGTTTCATTAGACCTAGTGTTTCCCCTTGTGGTGCTCCAGTGTTGTTTGTGAAGAAAAAGGATGGTTCGATGAGGATGTGCATTTATTACCGTCAATTGAACAAGGTTACAATCAATAATAAGTATCCACTGTCGAGGATTGATGATTTGTTGGATCAGCTTCAGGGTGCTAGGGCATTTTCGAAGATAGACTTGAGATCTGGCTACCATCAGTTGAGGATTAGGGCATCCGATGTCCCTAAGACAGCTTTCCGCACTCGGTACGGACATTACGAGTTTTTAGTCATGCCGTTTGGGTTGACAAATTCCCCAACAACTTTTATGGACTTGATGAACCGAGTGTTCAGGCCTTATTTGGACTCGTTCGTGATAGTCTTCATTGATGATATATTGATATACTTCCGCAGTCAGGAGGAGCACGAGCAGCATCTCAGAGTGGTTCTTTAGACTCTGAAGGATAGTCAGCTTTATGGAAAATTCTCGAAGTGTGAGTTCTGGTTGAGCTCAATTGCATTCCTAGGTCATGTCGTGTCAGCAGAGGGTATTCAGGTTGACACGAAGAAGATTGAGGCAGTCAAGAACTGGCCTAGACCAGCATCCGCTAAAGAGAATCGGCGTTTCTTGGGATTGGCAGGCTATTATCGTCGGTTCATGGAGGGGTTTGATCACGCTCAACTATGTCTTATAAAAGACTAAGCGGGCGTTGCAAATATAATCCGGGGTATTATGCCCAGAGTCGATCCCTCATGGAATTTACATATCAATCAAGGCTTTAGAATACGCAAATTTTACTCAATCAATTCTCTCAAGACTTTTTGATATAAATTGGTGATGTTTTACTAATTCTACTGACAATAATAATAACTAACAATTACTAACAATGTGGTGTAAACAATTATAATAAAGGTCTAAGGTTATGGTTTCCCCCGTCGGTGAACTTCCTTCTCGGATACTTCTTATAGTTTGATTAGTTGTCTCTATCAATCATGAACACTCTATCTACCATAAATCTCTCTCAAGTAATTATGATAATTTACTAGACGCACTCTCTCAAGTTACGCTAGCTAGATTGCATTACAGTTCACTTTAGATTGCACCCGAAGTATCGTTATTTCTAATCCAACTTCTAAACCCTCGGTTATGACTTTCATCTATACTCCGGGAGTGATGTTGTTCAAACAACTACCTAAATATGCACTCTCTCTCAAGTAGATACATAATAAATTGGAATAGCTAAATGAGGGACATTCAATCAACTACAACAAGAACGTAGTTGAACAAATAGAGATTAATAAACCAATCAAAACTATCTTAATATCAAAATAAGTTTATCCCCCGACGGGTTCCACCAAAACCCTAGATTAAGAAAATTAGCTACTCATATTCATAAGAATCAATTCTAAAATAACTTGCATAATTGAACTACAAAATAATAAATAAGAGCTATAAAAATCAATGTTTGCTTCACTGAGTAGTAATCCACAGGTTTATTACTTCACTTCAATGGCTTCCTCCCCTTCAAGTTGTGTTTATGGGTCTATTTATATGTTTGGGATAAACCCTAAACATGTAGGAGACTTCTATTCCAACCGGGAAACACTTAAAACTCTTTAAACTCGGAATTGACTGGACCTCGGGACCCAGGAGTTCGGGCTCAAACGCCCTCTTAAAGCCAGGGCAAACCTGGCTTTAGGGATCTAACGCTCCAGTAACGCCAGGCTGACCCTGGCTTTAGGGGCCAAACGCCCCACTAACGCCCGGGTTGGCCTGACTTTAAGGCCAAAACGCTCGGCTATACCTCGGGTCAATCCTTCTTGACTCTTGAGCGTATTTTCGACGTTCATGCATCCATTTAGCTCGGTTTCCATCTCCAATGCACCTACACATGAAATAGACTCCATTATGCACATAAAAAGTGTATTTTTATCATTAACACACATAAAATGTAAGGCATATAACATGTTAAACCATGAATCCTAGCCACGCATCAGGGTTCTTATCTATTACAGCCCTGATGACCAGGTTGACCCAGAAGGGTGCCCAGTTCAGATGGTCGGACAAGTGTGAGGCGAGCTTTCAGAGGCTCAAGACAGCTCTGACTACAGCACCGATATTGGGTTGTCCCACAGGTTCAGGGCCTTATACAGTATATTGCGATGCTTCCCGTATTGGGCTTGGTTCAGTATTGATGCAGGATGGCAAGGTCATTGCTTAAGCTTCGAGGCAGTTGAAGATTCATAAGAAGAACTATCCAGTGCATGATTAGAGTTGGCAGCCATTGTCCACGCACTGAAGATTTGGAGGCACTATCTGTATGGCGTGGCGTGTGAGGTGTTCACGGATCATAAGAGCTTGTAGTATTTGTTTAAACAGAAAGACTTGAACATATGATAGAGGAGATGGTTATAGTTGCTAAAGGATTATGATATTACTATTATTTATCATCCGGGGAAGGCCAACGTGGTAGCCGATTCTTTGAGCCGGAAGTCAGCTAGCATGGGTATTCTTGCTTACTTATCAGTCGGAGAGCGACCTCTTGCTTTGGATGTTCAGGCGTTAGCCAATCGCTTTGAGAGGTTGGAGGTTTCTGAGACTGGTAGTGTTTTGGCCCATACCGTGGTCCGTTCTTCATTGTATGACCGTATTTGGACTAGGCAGTACGTTGATCACCATTTATGTGTTCTAAGAGATAGAGTCAGGCACGGAGATGCTAAGCAGGTTACGGTCGATGCTGAGGGAGTATTGAGGATGCATGGTCGTATTTTTGTACCCGATGTCGATGGAATTCATGAGTTGATACTTCAGGAGGCCCATAGTTCCCGATATTCTATTCATCCGGGCGCCGCAAAGATGTACCAGGACATGCGGCAGCACTATTGGTGGTGGAGAATGAACATGGATATTGTAGCTTATGTAGCTCGGGGCTTGAACTGTCAGCAGGTTAAGTACGAGCACTAGAGACCCGGTGGTTTGATGCAGCAGATTCAGCTTCCCGAGTGGAAGTGGGAGCGTATCACCATGGACTTTGTAGTTAGGCTCCCACGGACTCAGAGAATGGTTGATGCAGTATGGGTCGTTGTGGATAGGCTGACCAAGTCAGCACATTTCATTCTAGTATCAGTTGCGTACTCACTAGAGAAGTTGGCAAAGATCTATATGGGAGAGATTATTAGACTGCATGGTGTGCCCATATCTATTATATCGGACCGAGGTACTCAGTTTACCTCCCATTTCTGGAGAGTATTTCAGCGAGAGTTGGTCACACAGATCGATTTGAGCACAACATTTCATCCTCAGGCGGATGGGCAGTCCGAGCGTACTATTCAGATTTTGGAAAATATGTTGCGAGCTTGTGTCATTGATTTTGGTGGATCGTGGGATCAGTTCTTGCCTTTAGCAGAGTTTGCCTACAACAACAGCTATCAGTCGAGCCTTCAGATGGCTCCGTATGAGGCGTTGTATGGTAGACAGTGTCGGTCTCCAGTCGGATCGTTTGAGCCGGGAGAGGCTAGATTGTTGGGTTCTGAGTTAGTCCAAGATGCCTTGGACAATGTGAATATCATTCAGGATAGACTTCGTACAGCTCAGTCCAGGTAGAAGAGATATGCGGATCGCAGGGTTCGAGATCTGGCATTTATGATAGGCGACCGGGCATTTCTTCGGGTGTCGCCCTTGAAGGGCGTGATGAGATTCGGAAAGAAGGGAAAGTTGAGCCCTACGTATATTGGTCCATTTGAGATTCTGGACAAGGTAGGGGAGGTGGCCTACAGACTTTCCTTGCCACCTAGTTTGTCAACCATTCATCCAGTATTTCACGTATCTATGCTCCGGAGGTATGTTTCAGACCCATCTCATGTACTTGACTTTAGTGGTGTCCAATTGGACAGCGATCTGTCTTATTAGGAGGAGCCGGTAGCCATATTAGATCGGCAGGTTTGTCCGTTGAGATCGAAGAGTTATCCTTCGGTTCGTGTTAAGTGGAGAGGTCAGTCTGTTCAGGCAGCAACTTAGGAGTCCGAGCCCGATATGCGAAGGCGTTATCCCCACCTTTTCCCCGATTCAGGTACTTTTCTATGTCCGTTCGAGGATGAACGATTATTTTAGAGGTGGAGATTGTGATGACCCGAACGGTCATCTTGTGTAATTTAGCAGAAAACTATCTTTCAAGGCCCTAAAAGCCTCCGTTAATTTCACCTTGATATGCGTGCACAGTCAGGGCTTGTGAAATTGGATGTTGTTTGATGTGTTCGGACTTAAAATGGAAAATTTGATGTTTTATGAAATTTGATAGGATTCATGGATTGTGAAGCTTGATTTGATTTGTATGATGTTGTTTTGGCGAGTTGATCGCACGGGCAAGTTTGTAGGAGGTTGTGTGAGTAATCTCTGAAATTTGGTATCGTTCCGAGATGTATAGGTCAGTTCGGCACGTTGTTAGCGAAGTTAGAAAACATAAAATTCCTATGTTTGGTTGGGAGTGTGAATTCGAGTTTTAGCATTGTTTTGAGTGTTGCGAAGGTTCGAGCGAGTCTGTATTATGATTTGGGACTCATTGGTATATTTGGCACCTAATGGGGCTAAAAAACCAGCAAACTCAGCTGCTGGTGCACCTGCTCTGGTGTGACCGCAGGTGCGGTTGCCCAGCATCGTAGGTGGGAGACCGCTAGTGCGGTCCCAGGCATCGCAGGTGCGTCACATTTCTTGCAGGAGCGAGACCGCACGTGCGGTCCCAGCCATCGCAGGTGCGATCACAGTTCAGGCAGTGAGTTTAAGTACCGGTTTTAAACCCATTTTCCTCATTTTTCATCTTCCTCGTTAGGCGAATTCCTTGATTTTTAAGAGCTTTCGACCAGGTCTTGTAAGGTAAGTAAATCCTACCCATTAATTAGTTTCATGCATGCATCTTAGCTTAAGTAACCACACAAATTAGTGCAAAAATTCAAGAAATTGGGTAGTAACCTAGAACTTGTGATCCCCTTAGAATTTTCTGTGAATTTTCCATGAAATCAAGTAAAAACTCGTATATTTATGATCCTTAGGCTTTGGGTGAGTGTTCCCTTCGATAATTTGCAAGAACCCAAACGACCGGGCACGGGGTCGAATTTTGTTAATTTTGAAAGAATGCTAGGACATGGGTAATTAGGCCATCTAACTGAATCTTTGAATCCTTATTGATATTATTGAATTAATTTGTGCCTAGATACCGTTGTTTCGGAGTTGAATCCTAAAAGAAAGGCGGTGTTAGAGGGTTGATTGCTATACTTCGGACCCGAGGTAAGTGTTCGGTCTAATGTTAGCTTGAGGGAATAGGAGTTGAGTCTTGTTTGCTACTTGCTGATTGTAGAGTACGATGTATAGCCATGGTGACGAGTATCTGTACATTGGCGTATAGCATGACCGTGAGTCCTTATATTGTGAATATCCTGGTGTTGTGGTAATTTCCATGTTTAATTGATAATTTCTTTATGTGTGGAGAATATGTGGCGGGAATTGTATCCTGTAAACTTTGTTGGAGCATTGGCTCAATATATGAATTGAATAATGAGGGAATATGAGATATTACATTCTTTGGAGCATTGGCTCAATTTATGAATTGAATAACGAGGGAATATGAGTTATTACATTCTTTGGAGCATTGGCTCAATTTATGAATTGAATAATGAGGGAATATGACTTATTACATTCTTTGGAGCATTAGCTCAATTTATGAATTGAATAACGAGGGAATATGATATATTACATTCTTTGGAGCATTGGCTCAATTTATGAATTCAATAATGAGGAAATATGAGATATTACATTCTTTGGAGCATTGGCTCAACTTGTGATTTTAATAATGAGGAAATATTAGATACTACCTCCCTTGGAGAATTGGCTCAAGTGATAGAATAAATCACATAAATGAAAGTTAAAGAAAGAGGAAAAATCACTAAAATGTACCCTTGCCGGGTCATTGTTGCTTTTGATATTGTCTCTTGCCGGGATTTAATTATTGAATTATTGTTCCCTTGTCGGGATTCCTATTTCTATTATGTTTACTTACTTGCTCTTATTTGTGATTGATGGTTGGGTGAGGAATAATGTTAACGCGCGAAGGGTTATTTCGTGCACTTGTCTTGGTGAGAATGAGAGTAAAGCACGAAGGGTGATGCCGTGCATTGTTTGATATTGTCTCCCTTGTTGGGATGCTGAGATTACTGTATTGTTCCCTCGCCGGGATTTGGTTGTTTAATTAACATTCCCTTGCCAGGATTTCCATTCTATTATGTTTACTCCCTTGCCCTTATTTGTGATTGTTGTTTGGGTAAGGAAAAGTGATAAAGCACGAAGGGTGATGCCGTGCACTGTGAGGAAACAGTGTAAAGCACGAAGGGTGATGTCGTGCCGTATGATGTACCATTCCGTACCATATTCATCGATTATATGATATACAGTGAGGAAAGAGAGTAAAAGCATGAAGGGTGATGCCGTGTCATGGTTCACATTGATTACATTATACATTTCATAGTGAGGACGAGAGTAAACGCACGAAGGGTGATGCCGTGCACTTGTCTTGGTGAGAATGAAAGTAAAGCACAAAGGGTGATGCCGTGCATTGTTTGATCAAGTTGTGATTTCTTATCCTTAATTATATGTTAGCTTGTTGTTTATTTCCTTATTGAGATTAACTTATATGAAATTGTTATCTCCCCACAGCATGTCCCCCCTCCCTTTATCCATTTGTTTCTTATCCGTCGTGTATATGTATATCTATTTATTTGAACTGCTCAGGTTTGTTTTGGTAGTCGGGTTCTAGCCTCGTCACTACTTCGCCGAGGTTAGGCTAGGCACTTACTCAGTACATGGGATCGGTTGTACTGATGCTACACCTGCACTTCTTTATGTTGTGCAGATTACGCAGCCGGACCTAGAGGACATCATTAGTGGGAGTGTCTTCCAGCTCATCATAGAGGCTTCAAGGTATACCCGCTGGCGTTCGTGGGCCTTGGCGTCTCTTCCATCCCTTTGTCTTTGATTCTATCTTGTTTTTTCTTTAGTTTCAAAGGCAGACATGTATTTCCTTTCAGACTTCTATTTAGCACTCTTAGACAATCAGTGAGTTTTTGACTCCAGGTTTTGGGAAATTTACGCATTGTTGGATTATGTTATCCTTACTTAGCCTATATCTCTATTTAAATTCCGTTGTTAAATAGTGTACCATTTAGTTCACCCGATTAAATTGTTGTTAAATTGCTAGTTTGTTTATATACGTTGGCTTGTCTAGTGGGTTCAATGTTAGACGCCATCACGGCCCGATGGAGGGATTTCAGGGCGTGACAAAAACTTAACCTGTTGACAATTCAAGCACCGCGCCACATGTGCCACAATATCCTTCTTCATTCTACGCCACCAGTAATGCTGCCGCAAATCCTGATACATCTTCGCGATGCCCGGATGAATAAAGTACCGGGAACTATGGGCCGCCTCTAAAATCAACTCTGGAATCCCATCAACATTGGGCATACAAACTCACCCCTGCAATCTCAAAGCACCATCATCATCTAAGGTCACTTGCTTGGCGCCTCCGCGCTGCACCATGTCTCTAAGGACACACAAATGGGGATCATCAAATTGCCGATCACGGATACGCTCCAATAATGAAGAACGAGAGACCTTACAAGCCAACACTCGACTAAGATCAGAAATATCCAACCTCACAAATGGATTGGCCAAAGCCTGAACATCAAAAGCAAGCGGCCTCCGACTGACCGGAATAAAAGCAAGACTGCCCATACTAGCTGACTTCCTACTCAAAGCATCGGCCACCACATTGGCCTTCCCCATGTGATATAAGATGGTAATATCATAATCCTTCAACAACACCAACCACCTCCTCTGCCTCAAATTCAACTCCTTTTGCTTGAAAAAGTACTGAAGACTCGTACGATCCGTGAACACCTCACACGCCACGCCATACATATAGTGCCTCCAAATTTTCAACGTGTGAACAATGGCTGCCAACTCAAAATCATGCACCGGATAGTTCTTCTCTTGAATCTTCAACTGCCTCGAAGCATAAGCAATGACCTTGCCATCCTGCATCAACACTGCACCAAGCCAAATACGGGAAGCATCGCAATAGACTGTGTAAGGCCCTAAACATGTGGGCAAAACCAATACCGGTGCCGTAGTCAGAGCTGTCTTGAGCCTCTGAAAGCTCGCCTCACACTCGTCCGACCATCTAAACTGGGCACCCTTCTGGGTCAACCTGGTCTTCAGGGCTGCAATAGATGAGAACCCCTCCACGAACCGACGATAGTAGCCTACAAAACCCAAGAAACTCTGAATCTCTGTAGCCGATACTGGTCTAGGACAGTTCTTCATTGCCTCAATATTCTTCGAGTCAACCTGAATACCCTCTGCTGATACGACATGACCCATGAATGCAAATGAACTCAACCAGAACTCACATTTCAAAAACATTACATATACCTGACTATCCTTCAGAGTCTAAAGAACCACTCAGAGATGCTGCTCGTGCTCCTCCTGGTTGCGGGAGTATATCAATAAATCATCAATGAAGACGATCACGAACGAGTCCAAATAAGGTCTGAACACTCAGTTCATCAAGTCCATAAAAGCTGCTGGGGGATTTGTCAACCCAAACGACATGACCAAAAACTCGTAATGACCGTACCGAGTGTGGAACGCTGTCTTAGGGACATCAGATGCCCTAATCCTCAACTGATGGTAGCAAGATCTCAAGTCTATCTTTGAAAATACTTTGGCACCCTGAAGCTGATCGAACAAATCATCAATCCTCGGCAGTGGATACTTATTCTTTATTGTAACCTTGTTCAGTTGCCAGTAATCAATGCACATCCTCATCGAACCATCCTTCTTCTTGACAAACAATACTGGAACACCCCAAGGAGAAGCACTAGGCCTAATGAAGCCTTTACACAACAAATTCTGTCACTGCTCCTCCAATTCCTTCACAATAATGATAACGAGATACTGTCACGCCCAAAAATAGAGGGACGCGACTGGCACTCAACCGAGTGATCCCAGTCAAGCGAACCTGATTTTCCTTTCCTACCCCATGTGATAATATCGTACATGATTTATTTGAAATAGTGAGATAAGCTTAAAAGTGTGTGATTACCACATTAAGTCCAATTGTTTTTCCTCTTGTTACATTGTTATACTAGATTTCCCACAACATACAAAATAGATACAACACTTCCAATACGCACCACGATTATGAACAATTACAACCACTGCCCAAAATATACATATACACCCAAATAGTGTCTACGGAGCCTCTAAGTGTGCTAGGAGTTTATACAATACTTGCCGGCAACAAGGCCCCGGCTATACCTTACAATACATGATATACTCAAAAGGAGATGGTAGGAACTACACATGACCCGGAGAGGAAGGGGGTTCACCGGTACAACTGAAAGAGAATGAGGAGAAAACACCACTAACGACGAGCGGAGCTACCTGCTATGGACCCACCTACATCCATATAAAAGATGTATTGCCCCCGGCAAAAGGGACGTTAGTACTGTTGAATAGTACTAGTATGTATACACAAACTTTATCCCAAGTACAATCAAACAGTACACAATTAAGAGACAGTAATAGAACCAATAAATCAAGGTACGTGGAAAAAAACAACCACAATCAAACAAGTTTCACAATCTCTCCCTTTTCCCTTTGAACATCATCATATTCAATAGCTCATAGCTTTTCATTTCAGTAGTGATATCGATCAAATTTTCTCCTTATTACCTCGGCCACCCTTATTATCTCACGCCTCACGAAGCTTATTACTTTGTGTTGCGGCGCGCAACCAGATCCTCCTGACAATCATATTTCATACCATCAACCACAAACAATTACATAAATGGAATTATCCTTTCAAGGAATACAATTTCATATCAACCACTCGTTTATTTGGGCCCAAGGCCCCATAACATCTATCAAGTAGAAATTCCATGAACACGGTATTGCCATATTCACTCAATTCAGTTACATTTTTTAAAAATACTCTTTTCATTACTTTCCACGTATGGCTTTCAACTATTTTATGTATTCCCACATTTGAGCACATTATCAATCTTTCATTCATTGTCCATCAAGCACCTTTTACAACTTCATACAGCACAGTAGCATGACAATCAACCAGGAAGAATCAAAGAATAAAGTCTCACGTCTTAGCACGTTTGAACAGTCAATTCACACATTTCCAAGCAAGGTACACATACCACATATTCGAACTTGAGAAGAGGATTCTACGAAGGTTAAAGTTTTCTATGCATACCTTGAACCGGGATTTTTCCTTAATTTCTATCTCAAGTCACCGGACCTTCTAGCACCTTCAATCTAATTCACAATGCGGAAAATTTATACTTAGAATTAGGAATCATGAACATGTCTTGAACTCATTTGAGCTTTCTATCAAACACTAGTTGTTCCTTTAGATTAACTAACCCCTTCTTAGTGAAAGGTTACCCCAACCTATTATCCTTTACTAGATTATGATAAAATGGGTACATGCATGCAAGATTCTTAACCCCATCTTTACAAACTATCCTACCCATGATTCATTAGAGTGAAGCTTACCTCTTAGAGTGAAGAAATTTGTGTTTTACTTGATTAGTTCCAAGCTTGAGTGATGAAGGAAGACCAATTTGATGAAGTTGGGACTTTCTCTCTCTAAAACCTACTCTTTCCTCTCTCTAATATCTCAGAAAAATGGTTAAAAATGAAGGGGAGGGGTGATTTTAACGGACTGGGGTCGGGTTTTAAAATTAAAAAAAATAGAAGCCCGACACAAGAATGCGGTCAGGAATGCTATCGCATTCCTGACATGCGGTCCGCATAATCGACCGCACAATAGCCCTCAAGATTGGCCAAAATTCGAAGCACACTGCCCAGGTATGCGACCATTGTGCGGTCCGCATACACGTTATGCGATCACATACTGGACCGCATAGTTGACTTCAAAAGGGGCAGTACTCTTCCTAGGTATGCGACCATTATGCGGTCCGCATACATGATGTGCGATCGCATAATGCGTCGCATAACACCTACTTTCTGGAAAAAATTATATTCTTTAAGTCTCGGGGTACTTTTTACTCAGTTTAGGTCGGTTCAAAATTTTCCACAATAACAACAACTCCGGGACTCATTAGGATATTATTATTCAATAAAAACAATCACGAAGGAGTCAAGAAACAATTTGAAAACCCGATTCATAAGATCCATGAAAGCCGCTGGAGCATTGGTCAGTCCAAAGGACATTACCAAAAATTCAAAATAGCCATAACGAATTCTGAAGGCGGTCTTAGGTATATCCTGCTCTTTGATCTTCAACTAGTGATACCCTGACTGTAAATCAATTTTGGAGAAAAACCTCACACCCTGCAATTGGTCGAACAAATCATCTATCCGAGGCAATGGATACTTGTTTTTGATAGTGGCTTTGTTGAGCTGCCGATAATCAATACACATCCGAACCGACCCATCCTTCTTCCTGACGAAAAGAACCGGAGCGCCCCACGAGGACACACTCGGCCGAATGAACCCCTTCTCTAATAAGTCTTTCAACTGCTCTTTTAACTCCCTCAACTCTGTTGGCGCCATTTGGTATGGTGGAATAGATGTTCGCTGCGTATCTGTCAATACATCAATCCCGAAATCGATCTCTCTATCTGGCAGAATCCATGGAAGCTCTTACGGAAACACTTCAAGAAAATCATTCACGACTGGGACGGACTCGGGGGCAGACATTTCTGAAGTGGTGTCCGCAACCCGGACCAAATGATAAATACACCCCTTCTTAATCATCTTTGAGGCCTTAAGGTAGGAAATAAACCTACCCCTTGGCACCACACCATTCCCTTTCCACTCAATAACTGACTCATTAGGAAACTCTAGCCTCATAATTCTGGTTTGGCAGTTGAGTTTAGCAAAGCACGAGTAAAGCCAATCCATCCCCATGATAACATCGAAATCTACCATCCCTAGTTCGATAAGATCGACCGTGGTATCTTGGCCACACACCGTGACAACACAATTCCTATAGAGTCGTGCGACTGTAATGGAATCACTAACCGGAGTCGACACAGAGAATGGATCATGAAGATGTTCGGGTTCTATCCCAAAACTTGAAGCAATAAATGGGGTAACGTAGGACAAGGAGGACCCTGGATCAATAAGAGCATAACAATCAAGGGCTTGAACAACCAGAATACCTGTAACAACATCTGGAGAAGCCTCTGCACTCTGACGACAAATCAAAACATATAACCGGCTGGGTCCACCTCTACCACGGGCTCCACCTCTAACTGCACCACACCCTTCTAGAGTTGGAGGACGTACTTAAGACGCGGCAACTTAAGAATCGGACGGCTGAGCAAAAACACTACCCATGCCCTGAATAGGCACACGGCAATCCCGCCGAATATGACCTCTCACCCCACACCCGTAGCATATCGGGATATCCAGGTAATAAGGTTCAATATGGAACCTCCCACACTTAGGGCACAGAGCCCTCCTCTACTGCTGGACCTCCCTCCTGGACGACCGGACTGATGGGGTCTCCTACTGTCTGATCCTGGTCCCGAGCGACTGCTCTGCTGATAACGGTGCGCTGATGGTGGTGCACTGGATGAGGACTGAGCATAATACTGGGATGGCCTTGATGGTCCTCTCCCCTGAACTGGTCTCCCTCCTCCAACTGAACTCCCCGAAGCCCTGCTGATACTCTCCCTCTCCAACCTTATCTTTAATTTTCTAGCATCCGTCGCCTGGGCGAATCCCACTATCTTACCATAATTCATGTCTGATTGCAAGGCAACTGTAGCGGCTTCATTCACAACCAAAGGATTGAGGCCCTAAAAAAACCGTCGAACTCTGGCACCCATAGTCGATACCAACTGAGGAGCGTACTTGGACAACCTCACGAACTCCATGTGGTACTCCCACACACTCATATTATGCTGCTTGAGAGCCTCAAACTCCATAGCATGGGCTACCATAGTCTCGGCAAGCAAAAAGTGATCCATGAAAGAGTCAACGAACTCATCCCATCTCGCCGGAGGACTTCCCTCCCCACGAGATCCCTCCCACATCTCGAACCAGGAATACGTTGCTCCCCTCAACTTGTAAGATGCTAACTCAACACCCTCTGTCCCTGTAGCCTTCATAACCCAGAGCGCCTTGTACATTTCATCTATAAAGTACTCCAGATCGGCCTCTGGATCAATACCTGAGAACTCTGGAGGGGCCATCTGCAGAAACTGGTTGACTCCCGAACCGGTAGAATCTCCCTGTCCGCTAGAGGATGCAGGGGTAGCATGAGATCTTTGGGCCTGAGTGGCCACTAACTGGGTCAACATGTGAATAGCTCTCCTGAGGTCCCCATCGGAAGTACCGGGACCTGAAGCTGGAATCGAAGAAGGTTCAGGGGTTGTAGCACCCTCCGCCGCATCAGGAATAAGAACACTCTAATCTGGAACTGAAGGGCCAGATGGGTTCAAGGTCGGGGATTCGCTCTCACCCTCACTATCGGGTATAGAATTTACGGCCACACTTGGGGCGGCATTGGCCTCTAGGCCGAGTCGAGCTCTCTTCTTTGGTGCCATCACTGAAAATTTTGGAATAGAGCACGAGTTAGAAAATAACATTCTCACTTTCCACTTCACCGCACGATATAGAATAACAATGAAAAAGGTGTTTCCTAAATGTCCATGTAGTCCCATAATTATAGATGTGGTCGACAACACACCGATAAGAAAGACTCTACTAGACACGGCTCCGAGACATCCTAGGACACTTTTAAAACCTGAGGCTCTGATAGCAAGTTTGTCACGCCCCAAAATCGAGGGACGCAACCAGCATTCAACCGGGTGATCCCAGTCAAGCAAACCTGATTTTCCTTTCCTACTCCACGTGATAATATCGTACATGATTTATGGGAAACAGTGAGATAAGCTTAAAAGTGTGTGATTACCACAATAAGTCCAATTTTTTTTCCTCTTGTTACATTATTATACTAGATTTCCCAAAACATACAAAATAGATACAACACTTCCAATACGTACCACGATTACAAACAATTACAACCACTGCCCAAAATATACATATACACCCACATAGTGTCTACGGAGCCTCTAAGAGTGCTAGGAGTTTATACAATATTTGCCGGCAAGAAGGCCCCGACTATACCTTACAATACATAATATACTCAAAATGAGATGGCAGGAATTGCACATGGCACCGAGAGGAATGGGGCTCACCAGTACAACTGAAAGAGGATGAGGAGAAAACACCACTAACGGCGACCTGAGCTACCTGCTATGGACCCACCTACATCCATATAAAAGATGTAGCACCCCTGGCAAAAGGGACATTAGTACTGTGGAATAGTACTAGTATGTATACACAAACTTTATCCCAAGTACAATCAAACAGTACACAATTAAGAGACAGTAATAGAACCAATAAATCAAGGTACGTGGAAAAAAACAACCACAATCAAACAAGTTTCACAATCTCTCATTTTTCCCTTTGAACATCATCATATTCAAGAGCTCATAGCTTTTCATTTCAGTAGTGATATCGATCAAATTTCCTCCTTATTACCTCGGCCACCCTTATTACCTCACGCCTCACGAAGCTTATTACTTTGTGTTGCGGCGCGCAACCCGATCCTCCTGACAATCATATTTCATACCATCAACCACAAACAATTACATCAATGGAATTATCCTTTCAAGGAATACAATTTCATATCAACAAATCATTTATTTGGGCCCAAGGCCCCATAACATCTATCAAGTAGAAATTACATGAACACGGTATTGCCATATTCACTCAATTCAGTTACATTGTTTCAAAATACTCTTTTCATTACTTTCCACGTATGGCTTTAAACTATTTTATGTATTCCCACATTTGAGCACATTATCAATCTTTCATTCATTGTCCGTCAAGCACCTTTTACAACTTCATACAGCACAGTAGCATGACAATCAACCAGGAAGAATCAAAGAATAAAGTCTCATGTCTTAGCATGTTTGAACAATCAATTCACACATTTCCAAGCAAGGTACACATACCACATATTCGAACCTAACAAGAGGATTCTACGAAGGTTAATGTTTTCCATGCATACCTTGAACCGGGATTTTTCCTTAATTTCTATCTCAAGTCACCGGACCTTCTATCACCTTCAATCTAATTCACAATGCGGAAAATTTAAACTTAGAATTAGGAATCATGAACATGTCTTGAACTCATTTGAGCTTTCTATCAAACAGTAGTTGTTCCTTTAGATTAACTAACCCCTTCTTAGTGAAAGGTTACCCCAACCTATTATCCATTACTAGATTATGACAAAATGGGTACATGCATGCAAGATTCTTAACCCCATATTTACGAACTATCCTACCCATGATTCATTTTTTAAAAAATCTGGAAATATAGGGTTATTGGGGTAGAAGCTTACCTCTTAGAGTGAAGAAATTTGTATTTTAATTGATTAGTTCCAAGCTTGAGTGATGAAGGAAGACCAATTTGATGAAGTTGGGACTTTCTCTCTCTAGAACCCACTCTTTCCTCTCTCTAATATCTCAGAAAAATGGTTAAAAATGAAGGGGAGGGGTGTTTTTAATGGACTGGGGTCGGATTTTAAAATTAAAAAAAATAGAAGCCCGACACAAGAATGCGGTCAGGAATGCTATCGCATTCCTGATATGCGGTCCGCATAATCGACCGCATAATGACCCTCAAGATGGGCCAAAATTTGAAACACACTGCCCAGGTAAGCGACCATTGTGAAGTCCGCATACACGTTATGCGATCGCATACTGGACCGCATAGTTGACTTCAAAAGGGGCAGTACTCTGCCTATGTATGCGACCATTATGCGGTTCGCATACACGATGTGTGATCGCATAATGCGTCGCATAACACCTACTTTCTGGAAAAATTTATATTCTTTTAGTCTCGGGGTACTTTTTACTCAGTTTAGGTCTGTTTCAAAAACATTCACAATAACAACAACTCAAGGACTCATTCGGATATTATTATTTAACAAGAAAATTTTACGGGTAGTTTACAGATACGATGCTTGAAGACCTCATAATTACCCAAAATAACGTGCCTCATCTAACGCCACCTGGAGCGGTGCCTACCTGGTAAGATAAGGCTCCATAATTATAGCACGGATTTTGCAAATTACGCACAGATGGTTAATTAGTTTATTTATTCATTTATTAATTAATTAATATTTTTATTATTACTCTTATTTTTATACATATGTCTTTAACAAGCATGACTTCCTACCAGTACTTATAGTAAAAAGAAACATAATTTAATTCACATGGGAGAATAAAACACAAGAATTTCCATCACAAGGATCTCATCCTTACATAACTTCCACCTCGGCTCGAGGTCCGGTCTAAATATACCAAATCATTTCAACACGCGAGGATCTCGTCCTCGATTCTGAATCAAAAGTAATGTGCATATCCTGCCACTCGAAACATTCCATTTCCTTCATTTAAATATTTTCCGTTCAAAATTTCAACACGTAATGGTAAACACAATTAACCCCACAGAATTTCTCAATACAAGTATTCACATAAATAGATTTTTGAGTTACGAAGCTAGACAATAAGAGGAGCATATTAGAAGAATTTTATTAGATAAGCATAACCGAATTAAATTCAGAAAATTATTACTTTATAACAATTATAGATTGTTCTTTTAGTGAAATCATTTAATGTAACGACCTCGTCCATACCATAGCACACATATCAACAGACTGGGTCTCCACCTCTAGGAATCTAACATCCACTTTCGACATTCCTACTCCTTTTTCCCTCGGGAGTCGTGATGGCACCTACAAGTGGAAGCTAGGCAAGCCAGACCTTAATTACCTTTTTCATTAACACGTTACCTCATTTAACAATTATCAGCAATCACATGCAAACAATAGAATTTAATAATAAAGCAGAAATCTTAAATTATAGAAAAAAAACTAAATAGAAATGCGGAAAATTCAACATAAGCCTCTACCCAAGACTAGTGTCACAATACTCACGAACTACTAAGAGTACTAAATAAAATCATCTGAAAGAAAACACAACTGTTTGTCTTGAGTACAATAAGATAACAGACTGAAATAATATATAGAGGAGACGTCGGGCCTGCGGACGCTTGCAGGGCTACCTCGGTATCTCGCTGGACTGAAGGCGTGCTCCTGCACTACTGCTGCTATCCAAGACCTGGATCTGTGCAAAAGAGCACAGAGTGTAGTATCAGCACAACCGACCCCATGTGATGGTAAGTGTGTAGCCTAACCTCGGCGAAGTAGTGACGAGGCTAGGACCAGACTACCAAGTAAACCTGTGCAATTCGAATATATATATATATATATATATATATATACAACGGAAAAAAAAATACATGAAGTAATCAATCAATAAAGGAAGGGGAACACACTGTGGGGAGATAACAGTTTCATATATGAAATCTCAAATAAAGAAAGGAACAACAAGGCCAAAATATCAATAAGGATCGGAAATCACAACTTGCACGGCATCACCCTTCATGCTTTTACTCTCGTCCTCACTATGCAATGTATAATGTAATCAATGTAAATCATGGCACGACATTACCCTTCGTTCTTTTACTCTCGTCCTCACTATGCAATATATAATGTAATCAATATAAATCATGGCACAACATCACCCTTCGTTCTTTTACTCTCTTTCCTCACACTATAATCAATGAATATCTGTACGGAATGGTACATCGTACGGCACGGCATCACCCTTCGTGCTATACACTCTTTCCTCACAATATCAAACAATGCACGGCATCACCCTTCGTGCTTTACACTCTTTCCTCACAATAACAACAATGCACGGCATCACCCTTCGTGCTTTACACTCTTTCCTCACAATAACAACAATGCACGGCATCACCCTTCGTGCTTTAACACTCTTCCTCACCCAAACAACAATCACAAACAAAAGGCAAAGGAGTAAACAAAATAGAAATAGAAATCCCGGCAAGGGAACAATAATAGTAATTTCAACATCCCAGCAAGGGATACAATATAAAAAAATGCACGACATCACCCTTCGTGCTTTAACACTCTTCCTTAGAATAGCACACAGTGCAATGCATCACCCTTCGTGCTTTAACACTCTTCCTCACCCAAACAACAATCACAAACATAGGGCAAGGGACTAAACATAATAGAAATAGAAAAGAAATCCCGGCAAGGGAATATCAATTGAACAATTAAATCCCTGCAAGGGAACAATAACAGTAATCGCAACATCCCAACAAGGGAGATAATCACTAAACAAACAATGAACCAACAAGGGTATATTTTATTAATTCTTTCTCTTTCTTTCACTTACATTTCATGATTTACTCTATCCATTGAACCAATGCTCCAAAGGATTCAATTATCGCATATATCTTCACCACTCATGTTACAACTCGAGCCAATGCTCATCGAAGTTTAAAGATCACAATTCCTTTCACATACTTGTTACAACATATAAAAATCATTAATTAAGCATGAAATTTTATATCAAAAACTAAAACACTCACAATACAAGGACTCACGGTCATGCTAGAAACTAATGTATAGATACTCGCCACCATGCCTATACATCGTACTCGACAATTAGCAAGTAGCAAATAAGACTCAACTCCTATTCCCTCAAGCTAAGGTTAGATCGAACACTTACCTCGATTCGAAGAATCCAAATCAAGCCTCTAGCACTGCTTTTCCTCTCGAATCCAACTCTGAAACGATAGTATCTGTACATAATCGACTCAACAATATCAATAATCACTCAGTAATTCCATCTCAAAGCCTAAATATGCATTTCCCATCATTCTTCCAAAAATACCAAAATTTGACCCAGAGCCCGCTTGGTCCAAACACGAGGCTCGGACCAAAACCCAATCACCCATACCCCCATGAGTCCAAATATATAATTTGTTTTGAAATCCGACCCCAAATTGAGGTTGAATTACCCAAAATTCCCAAAACCCTAACTCTACCGAAAACCCCTAATTTCAACTTTGATTTCATGATTTTAGGACTAGATTCTAGGGTGAAATCTTGAAAAAATAAGTTAAGGAGTAAAGAAACGGAGTTACAAATCACTTACTAATATTTTGGAGAAGAAAGAGTGTTTGGAAAATCGCCTCTTATGTTTTTAGGGCTTTGAAAAATGAAAATAACTGAAATTCCTGTTCATTTTTACCCACCACCCCCTCAGGTCCCCCACCGTGGACCATGAAAAATGGACCGTGGCCGCGCTAGCAAAGGCCAAGAAATGCTGAAGAAAACCAAGAAAAATGACAACAGTGACATGCTTTAGTATTTTGGCCATAACTTTCTCTACAAATGTCTAAATTACGATTTCTTTACTTTTCTGAAAACTAAACACAAAGGGCTACAACTTTCAGTTTTGAAACATCTCAAATTTCCTTGCATATCAAAAGATATAGGCCTCCGAAGTTGGACCAATGGCCTAGCTCCTCCATCGCGGACCACGAAAAATCGACCGCGGTCGCGGTCCGCGAAAACGGACCGCGGGTCTCGCAGGTAAGTTCAGAGATCTGAGTTATGCGACCTCCAGAAAGTTATTCACAGGTGCGAGAATTGGCCAGTTAAGTGAATTTCGCAGGTGCGTACCCTCAGACCGCAGGTGGGGCCAATTGTTCGCAGGTGCGGAATATGGTCTGGGCAGAATGTTTTTAAGCGAGAGTTTAGTTCATTGTCTTCACTTTCTTCATGGGATATGTGACTTTTGAAGAGCTTTTAAGGGGGACTTCACCCAGCTTCAAGAGGTAAGTCCTTCTACTTGGTTCTAAGGTCAAATACAAGATATTGCATGGATTTTTTAGCATGAAATTGGTAGGAAAATTTGTGAAACTTAGAAGAAAACTAGAATTTGGTAAAATTGGATTTTTAGCCACGAATTGGGCATGAACATTAGAGTAAATTATATAATTGAGTTAGTAAGGTTGTGGGTAGAAAGTATCTTCGAGAATTTCAGATTTTCGGGCATGTGGGCCTGAGGGCATTTTGGTCATTTATCCGAGTGGGGTTGGGAAAGTATATAATTTGAATTGGATGGGAGTATTGGGATGAAATTTCATTTCTTTGTCATTTAAGTGGTTGTTTCGATGTGTGGTGCGTCCGTCAGGGTCATCGGAAGGGCTTGGAAGCTGGTGTTGGAACTTCGGAGCGAGTTAAGTCTCCTTCCTAACTTTGTGAGGGGGAATCGTCCCCCTAGGTGAATTAATTCAGTATATGTTGTTATCTTCCAGGGCTACGTACGCACGAGGTGACGGGAGTCCGTGCGTAGCTACTAATATGCTTATGTTCGGGTAGTCTAGGACCCAATAACATGCTTTATGTGTGTACATGAAACCCTGCCTGTATTATTGAACTGTTTATATGATCGAAAATATAGTTAAATTTTTAAAGGAAAGATGGAGTTCATACTGTTAACCTTCTAAAAAGAATGTGTTTCTGCTGTAAATATATGTGTACCTGGATTAAGTCGTATCGAGGAATACCGTTAAATTGACAAATGAGTTTTGAAACCTATGTTGCATGCTTCTTTGAATATGGATTTTTAATATTTTTCATGAGAAAACCTATTGTTCTTAATCAAAATGGATTTAAACGTATGGAAATGTGTCAGCACTCGAGTCGCAGGCATGATTCGCGATCGAGGGGAGCTGTATGTTAAATATATATATTTTTATCGAGTCAGCACATGAGTCGCAAGTATGATGCGCGGCCGTTTGATAGCTTATTATTATTATATCAAGTCAGCAGGCGAGCCGCATGTATGATGCGCGGCCGTGGGATTGCTTATTATTATTATTATCGAGTCAGCACACGAGTCGTAGGGATGATGCGCGATCGTGGGATAGCTTATTATATCGAGTCAGCACACGAGTCGCAGGGGATGATGCGCGATCGTGGGATAGCTTATTATTCTATAGAGTCAGCACGCGAGTCGCAGGTATGGTTTGCGATCGTGGGATAGCTTTATGACCCCACTCCCTATGACCACCTTTATGATTCCGGCCAGTTGTCTTGTCCTGGTATGTGTATGATCACTTGAGTTTTGAGTCACTTCTAACTGGCATGTCAGGTATTTGTTAAAAGGAGATTCTGGTACCATGTTGTTCCTTTAAGTCATTATCTGGATTTCGTTATTTTCTATGTACTTGTTGCTCGATGTCTTTCATGTCTATTGTATTTCATCATTATTCTGTCACATGTTGTTTTGTCGGACCTTAGTAAGAGTCTAATTTGCCCCTTGTCACTACCTCTCTGAGGTTAGGCGGGCGACTTACTGAGTACACATTGTTTTCGTACTCATGCTGCACTTGTGTGCATTTTATTGCACAGGTACCTTCATGGCAATGTAGAGGATTCGGTGACTTGGGCGAGCTGCATCTTCCAAAGGCGATCCGCAGCTGACAGAGTCACCCTCATACTGTACTATTTCATTTTAAATTTCCTTCTCCAGTTGTATTTCGGGCAGGCTTGTAATATTTGTAAAATTCATAGAAGTTGCTCATGTACTTGTGACACCGGGTTCTGGGGACGTGTTGGGATTTACATCATTAAATTAAATTGATGTGCATTCGTATTTAAGTTTACTAAAATTTATTTGTTTGATATGAGGTGCAAGAAAATGTAACGATTTCGAAAATGTTAAAAACTGGAAAGTTATTTCAATAAATTAATGTTTTGGGTTGCCTAACCTTGTTTCCGGCGCCATCACGGACTTAGGGATTTTGGGTCGTGACACTTTTAAAGTTAGAGTTTTAAGTCTGAAACACGTCAAACTACGTCCAATTTCAACAAAACTTCAGAGAAATATCTTAAACCACATATAAGACCTGTACCGGACACCGGAACAAAAATACGGGCCCGATACCAACACATTCTAACCAATTTTCATTTCACTTTTCTTTATAAATTTCAGAAAAACAATTTTACTCAAAAATTCATTTCCCGGGCTTGGGACCTCGGAATTCGATTCAGGGCATAAGCCCAAGTCCCATATTTTCCTACGGACCCTTCGGGATCGGTCAAATCATGGGTCCGGGTCCGTTTACCCAAAATGTTGACCGGAGTCAAATTTACTCATATTGATATCAAATTTTAGCATTTTTCACAGAATTTCATATTTAAGCTATCCGGCTACGCGCCCGGACAGTGCACGCAAATTGAGGCAACTACAGATGAGATTTTCAAGGCCTTGGAAGTACGAAATGGGTAATAAAAATAGATGATGACCCTTTGGGTCATGACAGTTCGAGTCCAGAGTGGTTGTGCAGAGAAATGAGATATTGAGTCTCTTGAGTTGGTCCTTATATTCCATGTGTATGAAGTTGTATTTGTTATATTTGAAATTCTATTACTAGTTCATCTCTTTCTACTTAAATTATAAATTACTTGCTTAGTTTTCATTTTATGCTTATTTGATCTTAATTGAATTTAACTGAAGACTTTACCTTTTCTGCCGTCGTGCCATATCTTCCTTCATAAACTGTCTATTTGACTAAAATTAGCATAATCCCGCCCTATAATTGTTTAGTTGTAATGACCCAACCGGTCATTTTGGGATTTTAAGCTCCGTTCGGTGACGTGATATCTTGAAAAGCTTCGCATTGGTTATAGCGACCTGCGTGCATGGTTGGATTCAGTTACCAGATAATTCGGAGTCGAATTGGGAGGAAAATTTCAATTTTTGAAGCTTGAGTGATAGAAGTTGACCAAAGGTTTTACTTTTGTATAAACAGCCTCGGAATGAGTTTTAGATAATGCCAACAATTATCTTTTGTCTATATTCTGTCTATTCCTCTCAGACAGCAGTACAATCTTGTATTATCTTTTGTATATTCTACTAGTTCGCCTATTGATTTGTGACACTAGTTCCTGGCACAAACATAGTAGACTCTTATTTTGGGACTGTATATATATATATATATATATTGGATCACGATCATTTGTGGTTGTATGTATTAAAATTGGTAAATGTTTTCGCTTTTATTTAAATGAGCTAAGTTTAAAATCTTGGGAAATATGTGGGATTTGTATGTTAATAAGGAAAACCTCACTAGTAAAAAATGTTTCTGCATTGCATATTTAAATTGGGACTACAGACGAGATTCCGGGAGCCTTCCCCATGTACTGCATTGCATATTTAAATTGGGACTACAGACGAGATTCCGGGAGCTTTCCCTATGTACTGCATTGCATATTTAAATTGGGAATACATACGAGATTCTGGGAGCCTTCCCCCTGTACTGCAATGCATATTTAAATTGGGACTACATACAAGATTCCCGGAGCTTTCCCCATGTACTACATGACAAGATTCTGAGTTATGAACTGTGTTCCGGTAGATTTATCTTGAGGAGATAATGATCGAAAGATTTTTAATTCAAAGGTATTTTTGAAAAGCATTTGTCTTGTAGAAAATGATATTGAAGTACATTTATTGGGGGAGTATATTTGAAAATCATGTATATTGAAATAACTATGTTTAGAGATTTCTCTTTCTAAATATATGTATATATATATATATATATATATATACATATATATGTATATTCGGAGAAAGTATGTTTCAAGGAAAATTGTTCTATCCTGAAATGATTATATCTTTAAAGCTTCAATATAAACTGTAGTTTAAAAGTTTTCACCAATTTATTGGATTTATTGGCTAAGGCCTGATGTGAACAAACTGACGCAATGCTGAGTTAGCAGTATTTTTTTTAATTTTGTAGTGGTTTTCGATTTTGGTTCGAATTTCTGTCCATTCTTCTGTCTACTATTATGGTGTTCCGTTGATAAATTTTCGGTAATTCCTTCCGCATTATATTGTCATGTTGCTAATCATATTGTAAAATTTTTGTATAGATATTATATTCGGTCATTTCTATATTGATGTATGTTTAATTTATTCGACCAGTGGTGTCTTGACTAGTCCTCGTCACTCTTCACCGAGGTTAGTCTTGATACTTACTGGGCACCGTTGTGGTGTGCTCATACTACACTTCTGCACATTTTTTTGTGCATATCCAGGTAATTATTTTTAGTACATGCGCGCATCATTGCCGAGGAGACTGAAGGTACCCTGCTACTGCGTTCACGGGCTTTAGAGTCACCTTCCTGTTTCTATTCAAGTGTCCATACTATTTCTAAATAGTTTTATTTAGGAGTTGTAGAAAAATTTCGTACAGATTATGACTTGTATTATCGGTTCTGGGAAATTAAAAATTTTGTCAAGATTCTATATCGAGACTGTTGGATTTTCCTTTATTATTGTTATTATTTAGTAAATGTTAGGCTTACCTAGTCTCTAAGACTAGGGGCCATCACGAGACCCAACAAGGGGAGATTTGGGTTGTGACAGGTTGGTATCAGAGCTCTAGGTTCATAGGTGCTACGAGTCATAAGGGAGTTTAGTAGAGTCTTGTGGATCTGTACGAAGACGTTTGTACTTATCTTCGAGAGGCTACGGAACTATTAGGACAATTTCACTTCCTTCATTCCCATCTTGCCAATTCTTTGATCTTGAAATTTGAAATTTATCTTTCTATTTTCTCGCTGATAGTGAGGACACGAGCTGTTGTTCCTTATGATGTTACCCCGAAATAGATGTAGCAAGGGTCAGAGATAAGAGGCCAACAAGGAACACGTGTCGCAGCTAAGATGCCTACCAGAGCAGCCGTTGAGGATCCACCAGCAGCTCCAGTTGGGGGGCAGGCACCGGAGGCACCTGTTGTTACTCCCACCGTCCACACTCTAGAGCAGCGAGACCATGTTTGTCAGGTTCTAGTTGTCATGTAAACACAACATGTGGTTTCAGTTCAGCCCGCGGTTAGGGCGGCAGCATCGGAGGAAGAACACCCTGGACTTGAGAGGTACAACAAGTACCACCTGTAGACATGTAATTTTTGACCCTCCCCAAGATTTTACACGGTATAGCATTTAAATATTTAGTTTAGGCCTAATATAATTACTTTAACTAGTTTTGACCTTTTTACTTTATTTTATCGCAAAAACTAAAATTATAAAAAAATAGTTTCATTTTGTAGTCATACTATTTTGCTAGGATTTTTATTTTTATATAATCTTTGAAAAATACCAAAAAAAATAGTTTCAACTTTAATTTTTAATTTTATTTTTAATATTTAATAATTTATTAAAATTAATTAAGAGTTATTTTATATTTTTCTTATAAGTATTTTAGAAGCAACTTCTTAGCCCAATTTTGTAGATTTAGAACCCAACTCAGACCTAAGCCCATATTTCTCAAGCCCATTCCCCTTAGCCCAATACCCACAAACCTAAAATACTCCTTCTTAAACCTTACAACCATGAGAAAAAAAAGGAGGACCTACCCTTGAACGCCGTTTCCCCCTCCCCTTTCTTCTTCTTCTCCATTCTTTCCTCACCTCTGACTCAAGAGAACACCACCAAAATAGGTCGAAAATCCCCACTCACTACCAAATATTCATCTATTCTTCAAATACTCAAACTCCAAATACTTATCTTCTCTAATTCCCAATGTAAACTTTATTAATTTCCTCACCAAAACATCATATAGGCACACACAGCCGTTAAACTCCTTAGAACCAAAGACCTCCTTCAATTCCAATTCCAGCGGACACCCCCATCTATCTACACAAATCAGCCTCCAAACATATGAGAAAGGGAACCAATCGCTAGAATCTCTTCCTCGCCAAAAACTCCGCAGCAAACAATCCCGAAACCACCAAAAATCAGCACCTAAAATACACCATTTAACATCCAAAAACACAGTAGTAATCCCTCATCAAAGCCTCGTCTTCTTCATGTCATTTTCATCACGAAAACAACCATTAAATCCAGCTAAAAAACAGCTGAAACACCTACCCAAAACGAGCTCCAACACCCACAAAAATACAGCCATAGGTAGCTTTAGAACCTCATTGTTCCGTCACCTAAAACCGGTCGAAATAGCTACAAAAATTACCTCTATAACCCAGAAAACAACCACTAATAATCGGTGTTGCAAATCCAATCGAGTTTTTTGAGTTGGTTCGAGGTTTCCAGCACCGGTGAGGATCTCGATCGGATAGTTATTCGTTTGCTGCTGTTTCGCGTCATTTGTAGTCGAGCTTCATTTTGTAGTCGAGTCGGCGAATCAGATTTGCTGCTGCTTTTATTCGGATCTGCTGCAGCTCTGTTTTGCGAAGATCATTTCTCATCTAGTCTCTTATTTAGCATTTTGGATTTAATCTTTGCGCAATCAGGTACCTCCCTGTAATTTTAAGCCACTGTTATGTCAAAAAATGAGTGAATTTCTTTGTCTTTAATAAATTTCTGATTTGCTTTTTGTTCTTTTTTTTTATAATTATCCCTTTTTGACATTGCTATACGAATTGTTGGTGTTTTGGCAAGAATGACGGTCTTATTTCAATTGGTAGTAAATTGTTACAGATATGCATATAATGGTTTGAGAACATCTTGTTGAATGTTGAATCTGGATATGTAACGCCAGCTCCTTCCTAGGGTCTCGATTTTGAATGATCTAATTGCGTAGATTTGCGTTGAGGATTTGTATACTAGTACTTTATTTGCTGCTTGGTTAGGTTTTCACTTTAATCTTCTAAATGAAACTTTATGTTGTACTTATTGCGTTTTTTTAATAAATATTTTACAGTGAGTTACTGATATTTTGATAAATTGACCCTCGAAGGTTTTAATTTTTAATTACCTAATTGCTTAGCTTTTTTCATTGGGGTTTATTTATACTAGTAGTACTTGAGTTGATATTTGCTTAGTTTTTTTTTTTTGGTAACTGTTTTTTTTGTTATTTTTTGGTGATTCTGGAAGTAAGATAGGGGTAGTACTTAGTGTTTATAGATTTGTTGTTGTTGAGGTCGTGATTTAGGGTCCGTATTCACTAGCGTTAATGGCCTAAATACTCATCCTTAGACTAGCTAAATCTTAGACGATTTTGAACACATATCCACCCTATAGTCCAAAATATCGCTTTAGACTAATACTACAAAATCTTAGAGAATAAAAGAATAATAATTTTTGCTTCAAATAAGCAATTAAACCATCATGACTATAGTCATGGTTACATAATCTACACTCGGGTTTGCAACTCATGCGACCCGATCACAATTTCAAACTATAATAAAATCAACACGTTGTAAATTGCGGGTACATTTCATGTGGCACGTTTACAATGTGTCCAACAACGACAAGTGCACGCCATCGTGACTTGTTTCAGGATAATCTATAAACACTAAAAGCGGTTAAAAGTAAAAAGGCTAAATGCACAATGGGCTAAAATATGTAAATAATCAGATAATTTGGGCAAAACTGGCAAATTGGTAGAACTACGCGGGTCTGATTCTCACCGGATGTGAGATACGTAGGCAAACCTCATCGGTTCCGGTCCTCAATTTTAAAATAAAAAATCCAAAAATATTTTCCCTTCCTTCCTTTTTTGTCACGTCTTACCTCAGGGAAGAGGTTTGTCAGTGTTGGCGGGAATATGAGTTGGGGTAGCCCGGTCGAGTCAGCTTCACTTGCATGGATTCAAGCTTCAGAGATGCTTGGAGGGAGTTGCACTCCAGTCCATCCGAAATGCATGACACGCGGAGTTTCAGCATTTGCATCATGGCACTATGTCAGTATTAGAGTACACCGTTAGGTTAAGTGAGTTGGCCAGTTATATACCTCACTTGGTTGCTTTATTTAGGAGGCGAGTCTGTAGTTTCATTGAGGGACTCAGGCATGATATTCGGTTCAGCAGGCCTCGAGAGTTAGAGTCGGATGCCTCATTTCAGTAGGTATTAAGGATCGCTCTCTGGTTAGAGACCTTGTGGGACCGGGAGTGAGAGGGAAGACGAGATTAAGAGTGAGGGTTCAGGGAGGCAAGGAGGACTCGCAGATCGGAGAAATACACTAGTTCTTAATATGGAAGAAGGGTACCCCATAGTAGAGGTTATGTAGGTCAGCCAGTTCAGTTTGCATTACCAGCTGTGCATGGGGTTTCAGGTACTCATGGGTCTCAGAGTACTCATATTGTATGGCTTCCACAACCACATCGGCAGAGAGGTTCTTTTGAGCATGGAGATGTTAGCCATAGGGTGATAGATTGTTCCAGGATTCAGGCAGGTGTGTTATAGCAGGGTATTAAGGTGAGTAGAGGGTGCCCAAGAAGGGGAGGCCCAACCTATTGACGTGTGTCATATAGTAAACTAGAGGTCGTTGTGCCATATATTATCTCTCCCGAGTATGCTTTGATGTGTTAAGGAGGGGCACCAATTGTATTTCATTATAGTTGTGCTGGTTAGGACGAGTTTCCCTTATTTGATTTCCTTATTGATAAGGGACTTTCATGCTTTGCACTTTATCTTTCATGCTTTCTCCCGTTGAGAGATTCTGTGAGTGGTAACCCGTGTCTATCATTGTTTTTTATCAATTAGAAGTGTGAGACTAGATGTGAGTCCTTGTTGTTCTTTATGGTGAGCTTCATGTGATTTTTCCTATGTATTTTGTTTACGAGCTGTGATTTGATACTCCGTTGAGATGTGAGTTAAGTGAGTGTTATGATATTGTTAGCTGAGACGAGTTAGCGGGAGATTTCAATTGGTATGATATATATTCGCCCTCATGATCCTTTGTGATTTGATATGTTTGGACCGCGCTAAGTACCACGGTGGAAGTTATATCAGAATGGGATCCTTGTGATTTGTTCATATGCCTTGCTTCTTCCTTGTTATATTGCTCTTTAAGTCAGTATTAATAGAGAGTTATGCCTATGGGCTTGTTTGATAGTCCCTTTATATGTTTATATTTTCATATCCAGTCATTTCGTTATGTGCTTCTTTAGTTTAGATTGCGGGATGTGTGCCCGGTAGTGTTAACTGTGGCTCGGTGATTCGGACATCTACTAATGAGATCTTCGTGTTTAATGCATCATTATCAGTATTATGGGGTTGGAAACCAAGTTCTTTCAGATGTGAGGTAAACTGCCAATGCTGAGCTGATTTCGGCCAGCCATTGTGATCAAAATTGTTATTATGAGCCTATGTTTGATGTGCTATATTGTGTAGTCGTGCCTTATGGGTATAGTTGTGAGTTAATGTAGCTGGTTGAGACTGATGTCGAATATGGATTTGGAATCAGGTCTTTTGGAAATGAGTAGAAGGTATGAAATTGAGGTATGAGGCTTATCGATGGTGATGAGAAGGCTATATTGCAGTAGTGATGGTGTCATAAGGCTTATGTAGGTTAGGGTGATGTGGGATCACCCGTGAGTCTGTGTTGGAAGTGCGCAATCAATGATTTGATGAGTTCGAGGTGAATCTTGGCACTTTTGAGGACGAACATTTGTTTTAAGAGGGTGAGAATGTAACGAGCTGACAGGTTGTTTTGGGAATTTAAGCTCCGTTCGGTGGCGTGAGGTCTTGAAAAGCTTAACATTAGGTATACGACCTGCGTGCATTGTTGGATTCAATTTTTGAAGTTTGAGTGATGGAAGTTAACCAGAGGTTTGAATTTTGTGTAAACAACCTCGGAATGAGTTTTAGATAATTCCAAAAACATCGTATGGTGATTTTGGACTTAGGCGTGCGTCTGGGATTAGTTTTGGAGGTCCGTAGAGTAATCTGAGGTAATTCAGCAAAAGTCAGAATTTTTGCGATTTCGGCCAATGGGTGAAATTTTGATATCGGGGAGGGAATGGAATTCTAGAAAATGAAATAGGTTCGTAGCATCATTTGTGATATGTGCACAAAATTTCAGGTCATTCGGATGTGGTTTTGATGGTTTCGGCATCAATGGCGTACTTTTTAAGTTTAGAACTTCTAGGATTGAATCCGAGATTTATTCGGTGTTTTAATGTTGTTTTGGGTTTTCCAAAAGTTCGACTAAGTTCATGCATTGGTATGTGACCTATTGGTGTAATTGGTTGAGGCCCCAAGGGGCTCGGAATGGTTTAGGATGATTATCTGAAAGTTTAAAGTTTGGAAATGCAGCTGGAGTTGTTGTTCTGGTGTGGCCGCACCTGCGGATAACGGACCGCAGGTGCGTGCTTCGCAGATGCGGAAAATATCACGTAGGTGCGAGAATACGTAGACTGGGCAGTCTCCGCAGGTACGGAACTTTGGGGCGGAGGTGCAGCCACCGCATGGGCGATTCTTGGGCGCAAGTGCGGTTTGTGTTTCGCACCTGCGATTGCGCAGGTGCGATTAAGTGGTCGCAGGTGCGGATGTCTTGGGAATATTTTTATAAACGAGGGTTAGCCATTTTCTTCCCATTTTTGAGCTTTAGACTTCGAATTTGGGAGCGATTTTTTGGGATGTTCAAGCTAATCGGGTGGGTAAGATTTCTTCACCTAGTATTTTATATATTCGATGAATTAGTCTTTGTTTTTATCAGTTGAATTGTGTTTTTAGTTAGGAAAAATGTTGGTTTTTGAAGAGAATTTTCAAAACTAAATTTCATGATTTGGGGGACGAAATGGTATCAGAATTTTGTAATTTTTGTATGGTTGAACTCATATTGGGATGGGTGTTCGGATTTTGTAAAATTTGACAGGTTCCGAGGTGGGGGCCCGAGGGTCGACTTTTGTGTCAATTTTTATAATTTTGTAAAGATTGAAACTTTATTATACAGAATAGCTCCTCATACGTTTTATGTGTATTTTGAAGTTTGTTTTAGTTGATTTTGAGCCGTGCGGAGGTCTTTTCGCCCGAGAAGTCAATTTAGAGTACCGGGTTGTCATCTTTGAGGTAAATATCTTTCCTACCCTTGTGTGGGCAAACTACCCCTTAGGATTGAGTCTTCTATGTTGATTGTAGCCGTGTACGCGAGGTGACGAGTGCGTACTCGAACTTATTTGCAAATAGGTTAACCTTTAAGGATTCTTAGGTCCTTATCTTCCCTGTGTATGAAGTTGTATTTGTTATATCTGAATTCCGGTTGCTAGTTCATCTCTTTCTTCTTAAATTAGAAAATACTTGCTTAGTTTTCCTTTGTTGCTTATTTGATCTTAATTAAATTAACTGAGGACTTTATCTTTTCTACCGCCGTGCTATATCTTCCTTCATAAACTGTCTATTTGACTACAATTAGCATAATCTCGCCCTATAATTTTTTATTCCAATGATTGGAATATCTATACGTTGGATTCAATCATGCTCGTGAGTCGTACGTTGCGATTTATATGATTTTCCCTTAAGTGCTACATTAGTTTAGTTGATAATCACCCATGTTAATGGTATTTCCTTGGTTTTGCCTATTACTGAGCATTGTTCAAGATGAGTTTTACTGTGTAAAGTTGATTGTTTAGGCGATATTGGTTATAGTTGTTTCCCTTGCCGGGATGATTGGTTTCTTATTGATGACTAGAATATTCTGAATCGTTGTTATATTTGTTTTGTTCTCCCCTCGTTATATCGCTTTCAGTTGTGCTTGGTATTCCCCTCCGTGACTACTTCTTATGAGTGAGTTTTTACCATTCTTGTAATTCAACTCTTTGTATTGATTTACTCGTCGCACCTTGCATTCTGTCTTTCGTCACTTTTATGCCTGTTGTGGTAATGCGTGTTGTTTCTGTCGCATTGTGGTTGTTTTCCTCAGTTTGTTGCATTGCATATTTAAATTGGGACTACGAACGAGATTCCGAGAGCTTTCCCTCTGTACTGCATTGCATATTTAAAGTGGGACTACAAACGAGATTCCAGGAACTTTCCCCTGTACTGCATTGCATATTTAAATTGGGACTACATATGAGATTCCGAGAGTTTTCCCCTTGTACTACATGACAAAATTCTGAGTTACGGACAGAGTTCCTGTAGATTTATCTTGAGGAGATTATGATTGAAAGATTTTTATTTCAAAGGTATATTGGAAAAGCATTTGTCTTACAGAAAATGATATTTAAATACATTTATTGGGGAGTATATTTGAAAATCATGTATTTTGAAAGAACTATGTTTTAAAGATTTCACTTTCTAAAAATGTATATATATGTATATTCAGAGAAAGTATGTTTCAAGGAGAATTGTTCTATCCTGAAATGATTATATCTTTAAAGCTTCAATATAAACTACGGTTTAAAAGTTTTCATCACTTTATTGGATTTGTTGGCTAAGGCCTGATGTGGACGAATTGATGCAGTGCTGAGTTACCAGTATTTGTGAGGGTTTCCGATTTTTGTTTGTATTTATGTACATTCTTGTGTGTACTATTATACTGTTTCGTTGATAAATTTTCGGTAATTCCTTCCGCATTATATTGTCATGTTGCTAATCATATCATAAAATATTTATATAGATATTATGTTCGGTCATTCCTATATTGATGACTGTTTATTTTATTCGACCAGTGGTGTCTTGACTTGTCCTCGTCACTACTTCACTGAGGTTAGTCTTGATACTTACTGGGCACCGCTGTGGTGTGCTCATACTACACTTCTGCACATTTAGTGTGCAGATCCAGGTAATTGTTATTAGTAGCTGCGTGGATCATTGCCGAGGACACTCAAGGTACCCTGTTGCTGCGTTCGCGAGCTTCGGAGTCACCTTAGTGTTTCTATTCAAATGTCCTTACTATTTCTAAACAATTGTATTTAGGAGTTGTAGAAAATTTTTGTAGAGCTTATGACTTGTATTACCAGTTTTGGAAAATTATAAATTTTGTTAAGATTCTATATTAAGACTTTTGGATTTCCATTGTTATTGTCATTATTTGGTAAATGTTAGGCTTACCTAGTTTCTAAGTCTAGGTGCCATCACGATACACAACAGAGGGAGATTTGGGTCGTGACATTAGCAGTGATTGGAATATATATACATTGGTGTCAAGCATGCCCGTGAGTCGTACATTGTGATTTATATGATTTTCTCTTAAGTGCTACTTCCGTTTAGTTGATAATCATCCATTTTGATTCTATTTCCTTGGTGTTTCCTATTACTGAGCATTTGTTCAAGTTGAGTTTTATTCTTTAAAGATGATTATTTAGGCGAGATTGGTTATAGTTGTTTTCCCTTGCCGGGATGATTCGTTTCTTATTGATGACTTGAATATTGTGAATCGTTTTTATATTCATTTTGGTTTTCCCCTCGTTATATCGTTTCACTTGTGCTTGGTATTCCCTTATGGTACGACTTCTTATGAGTGAGTTTTTACCATTCTTGTGATTCAAGTCTTTGTATTGATTTGCTCGTCGCACCACGCATTCTGTCTTTTGTTGCTTTTGCGCCTATTGTGGCAATGTGTGTTTTTTCTGTCGCATTCTAGTTTTTTCCTCAGTTGGCTGCATTGCATATTTAAATTGGGACTACATACGAGAGTCGAGAGCTTTCCCCCTGTATTGCATTGCATATTTAAATTAGGACTACGGACGAGATTCCGGGAGCTTTCCCCATGTACTGCATTGCACATTTAAATTGGGACTAAGCACGAGATTTCGAGAGCTTTCCCCTGTACTGCATTGCATATTTAAAGTGGGACTACGGATGGGATTCCGGGAACTTAACCCCTGTACTGCATTGAAAATTTAAATTGGGACTACGGACGAGATTCCGGGAGCTTTCCCCCTGTACTGCAATGCATATTTAAATTGGGACTACAGACGAGATTCCCGAAGCTTTCCCCCTGTACTGCATGACAAAATTCTGAGTTCCGGTGGATTTATCTTCTACTTCTTATGATCGAAAGATTTTTATTTGAAAAGTATATTTGAAAAGCATTTGTCTTGCAGTAAATGATATTTAAATACATTTATTAGGGAGTATATTTGAAATTCATGTATTTTGAAAGAACTATGTTTTAAATATTTCTCTTTCTAAATATATATATATGTATATTCGGAGAAAGTATGTTTCAAGGAAAATTGTTCTATCCTGAAATGATTATATCTTTAAATCTTCAATATAAACTACGGTTTAAAAGTTTTCACCACTTTATTGGATTTATTGGCTAAGGCCTGATGTGAACAAACTGACGCAGTACTGAGTTACCAGTGTTTGTGGTGGTTTGCGATTTTTGTTCGTATTTCTTTCCATTCTTCTGTGTACTATTATAATGTTTCGTTGATAAATTTTCGGTAATTCCTTCCGCATTATATTGTCAAGTTGCTAATCATATCGTAAAATCTTTATATAGATATTATGTTAGTTCATTTCTATATTGATGACTCTTTAATTTATTCGACCAGTGGTGTCTTGACTAGTCCTCGTCACTACTTCACCGAGGTTAGTCTTGATACTTACTGGGTACCGCTGTGGTGTGCTCATACTACACTTCTGCACATTTTAGTGTGCAGATCTAGGTAATTGTTATTAGTAGCTGGGTGGATCATTGCCGAGGAGACTCAAGGTATCCTTCTGTTGCGTTCGCGAGATTCGGAGTCACCTTCATGTTCCTATTCAAATGTTCTTACTATTTCTAAAGAGTTGTATCTAGGAGTTGTAGGAAATTTTTTTAGAGCTTATGACTTGTATTACCAGTTTTGGGAAATTATAAATTTTGTCAAGATTCTACATCGAGACTGTTGGATTTTCCTTTATTATTGTTATTATTTAGTAAATGTTAGGCTTACCTAGTTTCTAAGACTAGGTGCCATCACGATACCCAACGGAGGGAGATTTGGGTCGTCACATTAGCAGTGATTGGAATATCTATACGTTGGTGTCAAGCATGCCCGTGAGTCGTACATTATTATTTATATGATTTTCCCTTAAGTGCTACTTAGGTTAAGTTGATAATAATCCATGTTGATTGTTTTTCCATGGCGTTGCCTATTACTGAGCATTTGTTCAAGCTGAGTTTTATTCTGTAAAGTTATTGTTTAGGCGAGATTGGTTATAGTTGTTTTCCCTTGCCGGAGGATTGGTTTATTATTGATGACTTGAATATTGTGAATTCTTTTATATTCATTTTGGTTTTCCCCTCGTTATATCGTTTCACTTGTGCTTTGTATTCACTTACGTGACTACTTCTTATTAGTGAGTTTTTACCATTCTTGTGATTCAAGTCTTTGTATTGATTTGCTCGTCGCACCCTGCATTCTGTCTTTTGTTGCTTTTGCGCCTATTGTAGCAATGTGTGTTGTTTCTGTCGCATTCTAGTTGTTTTTCTTAGTTGGTTGCATTGCATATTTAAATTGGGACTACAGACGAGATTCCGGAAGCTTTCCCCATTTACTGCATTGCATATTTAAATTGGGACTACTGACGAGATTTTGGGAGCTTTCCCCTGTACTGCTGATATTTTATACTTCAATACCACGCAAGAGGGGGTTGATTTGTGTGGTGTCCAATTTTTTCAGTGGTGTATCAATAGAAGATTCTGGTTCTTTTTGGTGTTCCAACTTCTACTAGTGCGGAATAATAAATGCAGTAAAGTAAAAACACAGAGATTTTGACGTGGAAAACAACCGGCTCAAAAAGTGAAAAAACCATGACCTACTCCTCAGTAGGATTTTCCCTAACTCTTCACTACAACTCTGAGCCAAATAACATTTACAAAATAAACTCTTTTGTAAACCTAAGGACTAACTCTAATCCCTTTGTAGCAACCTAGCCTCTAGCTAGTTGCGACAAGCTTCAAGTTAACTCCAACTTGAAAAATGTGTACCTATTACAATTGCTTCTAATAAAGTTGAAAGACACAATATTAAATCACCTACTACAACCAACTAGACTCGGAAGACAAACAGATGGAACTGATTCTTCTAGCTGGTCAGTAGCCTTTGTATCGCACAAGGATTCTGCTTGGAAAATTTCTCAGGTAATTTTGCCTTCAGTTCTTGCTTCAATTCTGTCTTGGTGCAAATCATCTTCAGTAGGAATATCAACATTATATAGCCCCAGAATTTAGGGTGTTGGTTTTTAGTTCTAATACAACTCATCCTTGGTGGAAGAGTTTGTGTTTATCTCAAATTCCTTCCTTTATTTCTGGTCTTCCTGAACTCGAACTCTAACCCCTTATCAATTTGCAACCTTTTTTCATTAGGAGACAACCTCTTGGTTCATAGATAATTCACATATCACGTTTATCTTCTGTGCATGTACGGTTCTTGTGCCAATTGGTTCGTTCGAGATGTTTGCCCTGGTGGACCTGGTTCAACTGGGTAGACATTTGTCAATCTTCAAAATCATGCAGTGAATTGGGTCAACAAATTCCCCCTTCTTGATGATGACAAACTCTGTGCTCAACCATGTATAAACTTCAAACACTATGTATGGTTTTAAGAATTTATCATGGAGAAACTAGGTTCATTAGGTTATAAATATCACAACTTTTGAAATTTTTAAAAGCACATATCTTCCCCCTTTAGGCATCATCGAAAAGTTGCAAAATGATAAACTTACCAGAGTTTTTAACAATTACTCTTGGCCATTGAGGCAGCTGCAGGTGCAAAAATGGTTAATCATCAAAAGAAACCAATAAATGTAAGCTATCTAAGAAACTGAGACAAGTCAATAAAAAAAAAAGAAGAATTCGTTGATTAGTACGCAATTCAAGCACCGTACAAAAAAAACTAAAGCAATCACTACCATGAGCAAAAATAACAATAACAAAAACAGAACAACTGGGCAAAGAGGGGTTTTGGTAGCTCTGGAATTCCTAAGGTTGGGAAGGGGCAGATGAGGTTGGGTTCTTGTCTTGAAGGATAAAAAGCATTTGTTGAGGAACACCTTCATTTTTCTCCGTCTCCTTGGCTAGTTCAGATTTGAGAGCATCCCACTCAGCTTCAACCTCATGAAGGCGAGAATTAAATCGAAGGATCTCTGCATCTTTTATCTCTCCTTCCTGCACCAATGACCTGACTTTTCTATTAACTGGCTGCTTCCTAGATGAACCAGGTTCATCCTCAGGAACATTGACAATATAATCACATGTTAGCAAAATGTTCTTCCCAAAATAATCCTTAGCACTAGCCATCTCAGCTTTCTTCACAGGAACCTCAAAGTGAGCAAGCACAGCTATTAGAATAAATCCATAAGGAATAGCGTGTGCTTTGAATCCATTTACAATTGTGTGCAAGAACTGGATGATGAAAGCTGGCCAGTTAATCTGTTTTCCCCTGTACATGCACTCCATAAGTGTTAAGTCCATGTAACTGGCGATGTGCCTACGCTCTTGTCTTGCCAGCAGAAACTTAATCACAAATTCGAAGAGTAGCTTGTTCTTGGGTTGCATTTCACTTTTGAACACTAGCCTTGGCTCAAGTTCCTTCACATTTTCACAAAAGAACCTGGTGATGTTGATGATTGACGCCATTCCATCGAGACTGGGCCATCTTTGCCTAGTGTAATCATCATAGCCCTCAGTAGGGATATTCAGAATCTCTCCAAGCTCCTTTGCATCAAAAGTGATCTGAATCCCCTTGACTGTGGAGGTTAACCTGCCATCCTTCACACTTGCATTTGCCATAAACTCCACTAGTTCATTCCTTCCCAGCCTTCCTTTCAGGTTAAGGACCAAGTCCTTCCATCTCTGCACATCCAGTGCATTCAACAAAAAGATCATTCATGATTCTTCCAGATCTCTCACTAGCTTCCCTTTAAGAATAGTACGCTTGCCAAACATGGTGAGTTTGTCAGATTGCTCACCAGAGATTTCCTCTTATCCTCCACTCCATTCTCTTTATTCTTCAACAACTTTCACTTTCTTAGCCTTGGACCTAGTTCTTTTAGCTGTGCTTGAAGGTGTGACAGACACAAAGGCTGACTTCTTTGAAGAACCCTTTGCCTTCTTGGGCTTGGGTGTCTCAACCACAACTAGAGTCGGATTCTCCTCATGATGGACCAGGTCCATCATCTCATCATCAACATTAACAGCGTCAATAGGCTGTCCTAACTTTGCCTTTCCCTTGGCAGCTTTCTTTTTCTTTTTCTCTCTCAGAGCCCTTTCTAACTCATCTTCTCCTTGTCGAACAGTACTTCTTGTAGCACGAACCTTTGGGGTAGAAACATCAGCAGATATTGAAACTTTTCTTTTCTTTGGGGTAGTAGACTTCTTTGATTTTGAAGTTCTTTTCCTCTTGGGATTATAGGACTCCCCCAGCTTCCTCAGCATCTCGGCCAATGTCTCATCGATAGATGAATCATGTTCATCTGTTGATTTTTGTAGGCTCTCTAAGCATATTGCTGCTTCCCCAGCAATACTTCCCCCTAAATCTGTGACTTCTTCTTTATTTATCAAAGGAGTGGGGCCACAAATAGCAAACGTGGCACCATCCTCCCCAGATCCCCTTACAAAACCTCCTTCTCCCTTTCTCTCAAGATTTTTTCCCAGTTTTCTTTGCCTATCTGTAACTTCTACATCAACAATAGACCTACCCAACACAAACCTGTCTTCAGTAGTAGCAGTTCAGATTTATCTTCAAGATTAACTTGCTCAGAACTGGATGAACCTGGTGCTTCATCCTCATTAGTGGATTTGAAGGATTCACTTGAAGATTCAGACATATGAATCTCGCTGGCTTTAAGAATTTCCTCCAAGAATTTTTCACGAGAGCCAAGAGCAACTGTTTTTCTGGCCAAAACTTTTATTCTTCGTGCCCTGGGAGCTGGAGGGTTAGGTATGGGTTCAGTAATGGGTTCAAGAACTGGAGGGTTTTGAGGAGATGAAGATCTATTTGGTGAATGTGAACTGTAAACTGAAGTAGAATTAGGAATGGAATTTTCTTCCCCATGATAAGATTTTGTGTATGAAGATGAAGCAGGGGGTGGTGAAGACATTGTTATGTATTTTTGGAAGTAAAGAGATGATCAGTTTTGGTTAGAAGAATAATGAAGTTGGTTTAACTTATTATGTTATGAAGAGGGGAGGTAATGATGGCCCTTTTATAAGATGTGGCTATTAATTATACAACATGCATAACATTTACTCAAGGGGGAGTCTAATAGATGTAGGAATTTCATTGATTAGACAGTTAAGAGTTCCCTACCTCTAGGCTAATTGAGTACCGATGGGACTTCTTGGAACGAGTTCATTTAGGGATAAGTACAAAGAGTTTGAAATGAACAAATTATGATAGAATCCTGCTCATGTGTGACTGTAATTAATTCAATAATTATATAGAGATGAGCACGCACCTTGTAAGTGAGATGAACCAGCAGGGATGAACCAGGTTTATCGTGTTAAACTCTTTAATTTGGCTCAATTTACATAGATAGAAAAACATTATTAGCAACCAGGGAATCATATAAATACATGGAAAGAGAGTATGACAGTAAAGTCACGATGCTGAGCAATGATTAGTCTAGTTGATTATCTATGTTAGTGTTTCTATCCAAAAAAAATATTTTCTTTATTTTTTTAATTAAGTAATCTTAATCATCCCTAATTCAAGCCGGTTTCTCTCAAAATGCTCCCTACTTAGTGATTTAGTAAAGATATCTGCAAGTTGTTGGTCAGTAGCACAAAATTTGATTGAGATCATTTCTTTTTCATAGTTATCCCTTAGGAAATAGTGTCTAACATCTGTGTGCTTAGTTCTTTTATGATGAACCGGGTTCTTCGTCATACTTACGACACTAGTGTTGTCACAGAAAATAGGAATGTATCCAACCTCTTTACCTAAGTCCATGAGTTGCTTATTGATCCATAGCAACTGAGCACAGCATGAGGCTGCAGCCACATATTCAGCCTCAGCAGTAGACAAGGCTACTGAATTTTGTTTCTTGGTGGCCCAAGACACAGGGCAGGAGCCCAGAAAGTGAGCCATGCCTGAACTACTTTTCCTGTCAATTCAGAAACCTTCATAATTAGGATAAGTATATCCTAAAAGGTTGAAATTACTACCTTTAGGATACCAAAGGTACAAATCAGTGGTGCCTTTCAAATATCTCAAAATTTTCTTCACTGTAGTTAGGTGGGACTCCTTTGGATTTGCAAGAAACCCAGCACAAAGTCCTACACTGAACACAATAGCAGGTCTGCTGGTAGTGAGATATAATAGAGACCCAATCATCCCTCTGTATAGCTTCTGATCAATGGATGAACCATGTTCATCTACATCTAATTTTGAATTTGTGGCTATGGGGGTGTCTATTTCCAGTGAGTCTTCCATTTAAATTTCTTGAGCAATTCTTTCACATACTTTTGTTGATGGATCATTGTTCCATTTGAATTTTGCTTGATTTGCAAGCCTAAGAAGAAGTTTAGCTGACCCATCATACTCATCTCAAACTCACTCCCCATAAGTATAACAAACTCCTTACTCAATTTTTCAGAAGTCACCCCAAATATGATATCATCCATATATTTGCAAAATCAGGAGTTATATACCATTTTATTTTAAGAACAAGGTGCTGTCAATTTTACCTCGTTTGTATCCATGTTCTAGCAGGAATTTTGATATACGCCCATACCATGCTCTTGGTGCTTGTTTGAGACCATAAAGAGCCTTGTCAAGTTTGTATACATGGTTAGGTGAATCTTTGCTTTCGAAACCTGATGGTTGTCTGACAAATACATCTTCCTTCAGATAGCCATTGAGGAAGGCCCTCTTAACATCTATCTGATGGAGAGTGAATTCCATGTGTGCAACAAATAGTATAAGAAGTTTGATTGCCTCCATACTTGCCACAGGGGCAAATGACTCATCATAGTCAATTCTTTCTTCTTGACTGTACCCTTGAGCAACCAGTCTAGCCTTGTTTCTTGAAACAGTTCCATCCTCATCCAGCTTGTTCTTGAAGACCCACTTTGTGCCAATCACTGATTTGTCTGGTGGTCTTGTTACCAAGTGCCACACTTGAATTCTTTCAAATTGATTCAGATCTTCTTGCATGGCATTTACCCAGTCAGCATCCTGTAGGGCTTCACCAATGTTCTTTGGTTCAATCAAGGATAGAAAGACATCAAACGTACACTGATTTTTCAAAGAGGATCTTGTTTTGATTCCAGATGTTATATCTGTTATGATATTCTCAACAGGGTGATAACTCTCATATCTGTGTGGTTTGAGAACCAACTATTCACTTCTGGATAATTCCATGGTGTCTTGTTGTTGTGGAACAGGATCAGGGCCAAGATTCACATGTTGAGTTCCCCCTGTCATGGTGCATAGGGTAGTTGGACCTGGTCCATCACCAGTTCCATCTTCCATGTTTGCTTCAATATTTTCACTGCTTCTGACCAGTCCAAGCTCCTCATCTTCTGGTTCCTGTCTCTAAGCAAGAGTGTTAGTTTCATCAAAGAGAACATGTACACTTTCTTCTACACACATAGTTCTTTTATTATACACTTTATAAGCTTTGCTATATGATGAATATCTCAAGATTACTCCTTCATCACTCCTGGGATCAAGTTTTCCTAGTGAATCTTTGCCATTATTGTGCATAAAGCACTTGCATCCGAAAGCCCTAAGGTTGGATATGTTGATCTTTCTCCCTTTAAGTAATTCATAAGTAGTTTTCTCTACTAGAGGCCTGGTCATGCATCTATTTATCATATAGCATGCAATTTTTATTGCTTCTAACCAGAAGCTATGAGGTAGTTTACTAGAAAGAAGCATGGTTCTTGACATATCTTCAAGAGTTCTATTCTTTCTTTCAACAATCCCATTTTGTTATAGGGTTCTAGGGGCAGAAAAAGTGTGATTGATACCATTTTCATCACAGAACTCAGCAAACTTTGCATTCTCAAATTCAATACCATGATTAGATCTTATTGAAGCTAGTTGATCTCCCAAATGATTTTGAGTTTTCTTAACAAATGAGGTAAACATATCAAATGCTTCATCCTTAGATGTCAGAAATAAGGTCCAAGTGAACCTTGAATAGTCATCAACTAGCACCATTACATATTTCATACCACCTCAGCTAAGATTTCTCATAGGACCACATCGGTCCATATGAACCAGTTCCAACGTCCTGGTGGTACTTACCATTTTCTTACTTTTGAAACAAGATCTTACCTGCTTACCCCTTGCACATGCCTCGTAAACTTGGTCTTCCTTGAACTTAATGTTAGGAAGCCTTACCACTAAGTCTTCGGAGACTAGTTTGTTTAGCTGATTTAGACTTGTGTGACCAAGTCTTTTGTGCCACAGGAGAGGATCACTGTCCAACACACTTAGGAAAGTGAGTTCATTTTCAGACAGTGTGGAAAAGTCTATGACATAGATGTTATTCATTCTTTTTCCCTGCAAAACAATCTTGTCAGTACGCAGGTTAATCACAAAACATTTTATGGAAGTAAAGGCAACCAGGTTACCTCTGTCACATAGTTGTGACACACTGATCAGGCTATATTTCAAGCCATCTATCAGATACACATGTTCAATGGAGCGTGTGTCATCCTCACCTACCTTACCAGCCCTAATAATTTCACCTTTCTTTCCGTTTTCAAAGGAGACATTTCCTTCTTTGAGACTTTCAAGTGAAAGGAACTGTTCCATGTTGCCTGACATATGCTTTGAGAAGCCACTATCCAAATACAAAATTTGGGGTTAGTTTTAAGAACCCAAACTAGTTTGGGTCCTTTTCTATGAGAGTATGGATGAATCAAGCTTTTTCTACCCCAATTTAGTAGCCAATTTTTCTTTTTAACAAAACTCTCATTTCTTCGACTGGCCTGCTCTTTTGCAGTACACTCAATTTTGTAGTTGCTAGTCTTACCACAATGGGTGCAGATTTTATTCTCAGGGAGAGTGAGATACTTGCTTTTGGGATCCCACTTGCGCAATTGACTCCCAAAGCCAATCCTTCTCTGGTTGCTACTATTATTCTCTTGAAGCTATATCAAGGCATCAGAGGATTTATTCCATTTACAAGTTCGATCTAATTCATGTTTGACTTTGCCAAGTTCTTCTTTAAGAGTTCTTATATGTTCATCCTTGGCATACATCTTTTCTTTTAGTTTTCCACATTTTTTTCTAACATGATATGAGAATGATCATCAACCTTTTTACTGGATCCTAGCTTTAGCTTTAAGTTTTCAGATTTTAGTTCTAGAATCTCAGTTTCAAGTGGATGAACCTGGTTCAACAAGACACTGTTTTTCTTTTCAGATTTACTAAGTCTGATTTCCAGGTTCATGCATTTTTCTTTTAGTATTTCAAATTCTGTAGAGAGTTGTTCCTTCTCTTTGGTTGTTTCTTCGGAATCATCCATGAAATCAAGTAGCCACTCAGAGAGTTTTTCCTTAGATAGGAACATTATTTTATTTTTAAGATGGGAGATACTTAGCTATGTTCTTCATGTGATTCCTTATCGGATTCTCCAATTTCCATGAGCACCTGATCTTCTTTCTCACCTTCTTCTGATTCTTCATCTGAACTTTCCCCTCAAGCAGCAACTATAGCTTTTGTTGTGGTTTTCTTAGGTTAGACCTGTTCCTTCTTTCATATCTCTCCTTTTTCCATTCCACTTCCCATTAAGGACAGTTCTTGATAAGATGGTCCTTTTTTCCACACTTGTAGCATCCCTCGTTGGTTGCTCTTTCTGGATCTTTTGCTTTGTTATAATTTCCTCCTCTAGAGATGCCATTCTTCCTTATTAGGGAGTTTCTGAATTCTTTGGTAATCATGGCCATCTCATCTTCCTCAAGATCTACTCCCTCAGTGATTCTCAGTGCTAGACTCCTCTCCTTCTTTGGGCTATCCATCTTCATTGTCTTCCTTCTAAGCTCATAGGCAGTAAGGTTTCCAATTAGTTCATCCAACATGAGGGTTGCCATATTTTTGGATTCCTAGATAACAGTGATTTTGCTTTCTCAGGAGATTGGTAAGACTCTTGTCAGGATCTTCTCTACCCTGTCCTCTTCAAGAATGACTCTTCCAAGAGACTTCAGTTCATTAGTCAAGGTTGTGAACCTTGTGTGCATCTCTTGGGTAGTCTCTCCTTCTTTCATAGCGAAGTTTTCATACTGTGAGTATAGAAGAGTACCTCTTGATCTTTTTACCTGAGGTGTTCCTTCATGAGCTACTTGCAAGGTATCCCAGATTTCTTTGGCAATGGTGCAGCTTTGGATTCTCCTATACTCGTCTGGACCTAGTCCACACACTAGCCACTTCTTGGCCTTTGGATTCTTTTCCCATTTCTTCAGATCCTCAGCAGTGGAATCAACTTTAGTCTTTGGTACATCTACGCCTTCAGCAGTCTTTATCATGGTAGCTAGAGGACCATCAGTGACTATGTTTCAGAGTTCACAGTCTTCTCCAATCAATTGATCCTTCAGCTTGTTCTTCCACCAAGAGTAATACTGGCCATTGAAGAGTGGTGGCCTTGCAGTTGATTGACCCTCCCAGTTTCCAGGTGGTGCACTCATTTTGATCTTTTCAAAGGTGTTAGCCTTTTCAAGGATAACCTGGCTCTGATACCAATTGATATTTTATACTTAATTACCCCACAAGAGGGGGGTTGATTTGTGTGGTGTCCATTTTTCGAGTGTTGTCTCAATAGAAGAACCTGGTTCTTCTTGGTGTTCCAACTTCTACTAGTGCGGAATATCAAATGCAGTAAAGTAATAACACACAGATTTTTACGTGGAAAACACCTGGATCAAAAGGTGAAAAACCACGACGTACTCCTTAGTATGATTTTCCCAAACTCTTCACTACAACTCTGAGCAAAATAATGTTTAGTTTGAAAACCTAAGGACTAACTGTAATCCCCTTGTAGCAACCTAGCCTCTAGCTAACTGCGACAAACTTCAAGTTAACTCTAACTTGAACAATGTGTACCTATTACAATTGCTTCTAATAAAGCTAAAATATACAATATTAAATCACCTACTACAACCAACTAGACTCGGAAGACAAACAGATGGAACTGGTTCTTCTAGCTGGTCAGTAGCCTTTGTATCGCGCAAGGATTCTGCTTGCAAAATTTCTCAGGTAATTTTGGCTTAAGTTCTTGCTTCAATTCTGTTTTTGTGCAAATCATCTTTAGTAGGAATACGTCAACATTATATAGCCCTAGAAGTTAAGATGTTCTTGTTTAGTTCTAATACAATTGTTCCTTGGTGGAAGAGTTTGTGTTTATCTCAACTTTCTTCCTTCATTTATGTCCTTCATGAACTCAAAATCTAACCCCTTATCAATTTGCAACCTTTTCGCATTAGGAGACAACCTCTTAGTTCATGGATAATTCATAGATCACGCTTATCTCCTGTGCATGTACGGTTCTTGTGCCAATTGGTTCGTTCGAGATGTTTGCCCTAATGGACCTGGTTCAACTGGGTAGGCATTTGCCAATCTTCAATACCATGCAGTGACTTGGGTCAACAACTGCATTGCATATTTAAATTGGGACTACGGACGAGATTCCAGGAGCTTTCCCCCTTTACTGCATTGCATATTTAAATTGGGACTACATACGAGATTCCGGGAACTTTCCCCCTGTACTGCATGAAAAATTCTGAGTTACGGACTGTGTTCTGGTAGATTTATCTTGAGGATATGATGATGGAAATATTTTTATTTCAAAGGTATAATTGGGGGCAGGCACCGGAGGCAGCTGTTGTTTCCCCTGGGCTTCTGGAGACTTTAACACATTTCCTGAGCATGTTTGGTACATTGGCTCGGGCGGGGTTATTTCAGGTTGCACCAGTTACTTCACCGACCAGGGGAGGAGCCTAGACTCCCAGCGTTAACACTCTAAAGCAGCGATGTCACATTGGTCAAGGTCCAGGGATCATAGTGACATAGCCCGTGGTTCCAGTTCAGCTCATGGTTAGAGCATCAATATCCGAGGGAGAGCATCTTAGATTTGCAGGTTCAAGAGATATAATCCTCCTACATTCAGCAGATTGGCTTCAGAGTGTGCACAAGGTTATCTGGAGGAGTTCCATGGCATCCTTCACACTTTGGATATTGTTGAGACAAGTGGGGTTGCTTTTACTACGTTCTAGCTTCAGGGAGCGACTTATCAGTGGTGGTAGGCATGTGAGTTGGGTAGCCTGGCCGAGTCAGCTTCACTTACGTGGAGTTAGATTTCAGAGATGTTCTTGAGAGAGTTTGTACCCCAGTCCCTTCGGGATGCATGGCGCATGGAGTTTGAGCAGTTGCTCTAGGCACTATGTCAGTATTAGAGTATACCATCAGATTCAGCGATTTTGCCAGGTATGCACCTGTCTTAGTCGCTACAGTTAGAGGGTGATCCTGTAGATTCATTGAAGGGCTCAGGGATGATATTTGGTTCAGCATGGCTTGAGAGTTAGAGTCGTACGTTTCGTTTCAGCAGGTGGTAGGGATCACTCACTGGTTAGAGGGCATGTGGGACCGGGAATGAGAGAATAGACGAGATCAGGAGAGAGAGTCTAGGGAGGCGAGGAGGCCTCGTATACCAGAGAGATCTACTGGTACTTATTTTGGAGGCAGGGTGTGACACGGTAGAGGTTTTGTGGGTCAGCCAGTTCAGTCGGCATTACTTGCTTCGCATGAGGTTTCAGGTACTCGTGGGTCTCAAAGTACTCGTATCACATAGTTTCCACAGCCACGCCAACAGAGAGGTTATTTTGAGTGTGGAGATACCAGTCACAGGGTTAGAGATTATCCCAGGCTCCGGATAAATGTGTTACAGTAGGGAATTCCGGTGAGTAGAGGGCCCCTAAGAGGGGGAGGCCCGTCCCATTGTTGTGTTTTATATAGTAGGTTGAACGCCGTTGTGGTAGATATTATCATGCAGGTATATTTTGATGTGTTACAGAGGGGCACCCTTTGCATTTCACAATAGTTTTGGTGGTCGGGACGAGTTTCCCTTATTTGTCGCTTATTTATGAGTATGTTTCATGCTTTCCACTTTATTTTCGTATTTGCTCCTGTTGGGAGATTCTATGAGTAGTATCCCGTATCTATCGTTGTTTTATTTATCATTGATAGCTGTGACACTAGAAGTGAGTCCTTCTTCTTCATCATGGTAGACTTGATGTGATTTCCCTAAGTATTTTATTTACGAGATGTGGTTTGATACTCCAACGAGATGTGAGTTCAGCGAGCGTTATGATTTTATCAGTCGGGATGAGTTAGCGGGGAATTTCAATTGGTATGATATATTTTCGGTATGCAATTTATAGCTGAGGGCGATGTCCTTGTGATAATTGTCATTCGATATGTTATGACCAGGCTGAGAACCGCGGTGGAAATTTTATCAGGATGGGGTCCTTGTGATTTGTTCATATGCTTTACCTCTTCCTTGTTATATTGCTTTTCTAAGTCATTATTGATAGAGATTTGTGCCTATGGGCTTGTTTGATAGTTCCTTTATATGTTTCTACTTTCATATTCAATCATTTCATTAAGTGCTTCTTTAGTTTAGCTTGCGGGGTGTGTGCCTAGTGGTGTTAGTTGTGGCTTGGTGATTCGGGTGTCAAATAATGAGGTCTTCTTGTTTATTGCATCATTTTTAGTATTATGGGGCTTGGAAACAGAGTTCTTTCAGATATGGGGCTAGTTCCCAGTGCAGGATTGATTTCATGCACCTATTTTGATCCAAAGTGTTATTATGAGCCTATGTGTGGTGTGTTATATTGTGTGGTCATACCTTGTGGCTTTAGTCATTAGTTGATTCAGCTGGTTGAGGTTGATGTCAGATATGGATTTAGAAATGGGTCTTTTGGAAATGAGTAGAAGGTGAGAAATTGAGGTATGAGGTATGAGGCTTATCGGCGGTGATAGGAAGGCTAAATTGCAGCTGTGATGGTTTCATCAGGCTTATGTAGGTTGGGGTGACGTGGGATCACCCACGGGTGTGTGTCGGAAGTGTGCATTCACTGACTTGATAAGTTCTAGGTGAATCTTGGCACGTTCGAGGACGAACGTTTGTTTTAACAGGGGGAGAATGTAACGAACCAACCATTCATTTTGAGAATTTAAGCTTCGTTCATTTGCATAAGATCTTGAAAAGCTTCATATTGGGTATACCCACATGCGTGCGTGGTTGGATTCAGTTACCAGATCATCCGGAGTCGAATTGGGAGGAAAATTCAATTCTTGAAGCTTAAGTGATGGAAGTTGACTAGAGGTTTGACTTTTCTGTAAACGACATCGGAAAGAGTTTTGGTTAATGTCAACAACTTTTTATGGTGATTTTGGACTTGGGCGCGCGCCCGAAATTGGTTGTGGAGGTCAGTAGGGTAATTTGAGGTAACTTGGCGGAAGTTAGAATTTTTGCGATTTTGGCCGATAGGTGAAATTTTGATATGGGGCTCGGAATGGAATTATGGGGATGGTTGTAGGTCCGTTGTGTTATTTGTGACTTGTCTGTAAAATTTGGCGTCATTCTGGGTTAAATTGATATGCTTCGACACGCGTTTAGATATTTGAAGATTCAAAAATCCATAAGTTTGATTTTAGGTTTGATTCATCGTTTACTCTTGTTTTATCTGATTTGAAGCATCAAGTGAGTCCGTGTGACGTTATATGACTAGTGTGTGTGGTTGGACGGGGTCCCGGGGGCCTCGGGTACCTTCCAGATATGTTTTAGATCAATTTTTCCCTCATTTTTCACTGTTGTTATGCTTCTGATGTTCCTTTCTATGCGATCGCATAGGCATAGCCGCGATCGCATAGTGTGTTGTGACCCGCCCATGTTTTCTCTTCATCTCACAGTGCTTCTACTGAGGTATCAAATCATTTCTTCTACGTGACCGCATTCATTGCTTCGCGATCGCGTAGTGTGGCGTGGGGGGAACTGATAATTTCTTAAATGCGATCGCATAAGTTCCTTCGCGATCGCATAGAACCTTTTTTGGCAAGTAACATTTTTCCTCTATGCGATCGCGTGTAGTTTCTCGCGATTGGGTAGTACAATTAGACAAGTTTCCATTTTTCCTTCTATGCAATCGCATCATCTCGTCCACAATCGCATTGACCAAATACCTGGGAAGATTATAAAACTCCAAAATCGTGAGTTTCGCCATTTTTATAATATTTGGACCTCTAGAGCTCGGATCTTGGCAAATTTTGATGGGTTTTCTCACAATTCGAATGGGTAAGTGTTCTTCAACAGGAATTAAACATATTCCATGAGTTAGTCTTTGTTTTTATCATATAATTTGTGTTTTGAGTTGGGGAAATTGTGGGTTTTAAAAGAAAATTCCTAATTTGAAAAATCATGATTTGAGGGACCAAATGATATCGGAATTAGATAAATTTTCTATGGTTGAACTCATACCGGAATAGGTAATTGGATTTTATAAAATTTGAAGGGTTCCGAGGTGCGGGCCTGGGGGTCGACTTTTATAATTTTGTAAAGATTGAAACATTATTATTCAGAATAGCTCCTCATACATTATATATGTATTTTGAAGCTTTTTAGTTGATTTTGAGCCGTCCGGAGGTCTTTTCGCCCGAGAAGTCAATTTAGAGTACCGGGTTTCATCTTTGAGGTAAGTATCTTGCCTAGACCTTGTGTGGGGAACTACCCCTTAGGATTGAGTCTTCTATGTTGATTGTAGTCGTGTACGCGAGGTGACGAGTGCGTACTCGGACTTATTTGCAAATAGGTTGGCCGTTTAGGATTCTTAGGTCCTTATATTCCATGTGTATGAAGTTGCATTTATTATATATGAGTTCTTATTGCTAGTTTATCTCTTTCTGCTTAAATTATAAATTACTTGTTTAGTTTTCCTTTGTTGTTTATTTGATTTTAATTGAATTTAACTGAAGGCTTTACCTTTTCTACCGCCGTGCCATATCTTCCTTCATAAATTACCTATTTGACTAGAATTAGCATAATCCCGCCCTATAATTGTTTACTAATGATTGGAATATCTATACGGTGGTGTCAGGCATGCTCATGAGTCGTACATTGTGATTTATATGATTTTCCCTCAAGTGCTACTTAGGTTTATTTGATATTCATCCATGTTGATGGTATTTCTTTGGTGTTGCCTATCACTGAGCATTTGTTCAAGCTGAGTTTTATTCTGTAAAGTTGATTGTTTAGGCGAGATTGGTTATAGCTATTTTCCCTTACCGAGATGATTGGTTTCTTATTGCTGACTTGAATTGTGAATCGTTGTTATATCCGTTTTGGGTTTCCCCTCATTATATCGTTTCACTTATGCTTGGTATTCCCTTCAATGACTACTTCTTATGAGTGAGTTTTTACAATTCTTGTTATTCAAGTCTTTGTATTGATTTGCTCGTCGCACCTTGCATTCTGTCTTTTGTTGCTTTTGCGTATGTTGTGGTAATGTGTGTTGTTTATGTCGCATTCTGGTTGTTTTCCTCAGTTGGCTGCATTGCATATTTAAATTGGGACTACAGACATGATTCTGGGAGCTTTCCCCCTTTACTGCATTGCATATTTACATTGGGACTATAGACGAGATTCCTGGAGCTTTCCCCCTGTACTGCATTGCATATTTAAATTGGGACTACATACGAGATTCCGGGAGCTTTCCCCCTGTACTGCATTGCATATTTAAATTGGGACTACATACGAGATTCCGGGAGCTTTCCCCCTGTACTGCATTGCATATTTAAATTGGGACTACATACGAGATTCCGGGAGCTTTCCCCCTGTACTGCATTGCATATTTAAATTGGGACTACAGATGAGATTCCAGGAGCTTTCCCCCTGTACTACATGACAAATTCTGAGTTACAGACTGAGTTCCGGTAAATTTATCTTGAGGAGATTATGATGGAACGATTTTTATTTCAAACGTATAATTGGGGGAAGGCACCGGATGCGCCTGTTGTTACCCCTGGGCTTCAGGAGACTTTAGCACAGTTCCTGAGCATGTTTGGTACATTGGCTCAGGCAGGTTTATTTCAGGTTCCACCAGTTACTTCACCGACCGGGGGAGGAGCCCAGACTCCCAGTGTCCACACTCTAGAGCAGCGAGTTCACTTTGGTCAAGGTCTAGGGGGTCATAGTGACAGCCTATTGTTCCAGTTCAGATCATGGTCAGAGCAGCAACATTTGAGGGAGAGCAGCTTATATTTGCAAGGTTGAAGAGATATAACCCTCGTACATTTAGCATATTGGCTTCAGAGAGTGCACAGGGTTTTCTGGAGGAGTGCCATAACATCCTCCACACTTTGGATATTGTTGAGGCAAGTGGGGTTGCTTTTATTACGTTCCAGCTTCAGAGAGTGGCTTATCAGTGGTGGTGGGCATGTGAGTTTGGTAACACGACCGAGTCAGCTTCACTTACGTAGAGTTAGTTTTCAGAGATGTTCTTGAGAGAACTTGTACCCTAGTCTTTTTGGGATGCATGGTGCACGGAGTTTGAGCAGTTGCACCAGGGTACTATGTCAGTATTAGAGTATGCCATCAGATTCAGTGATTTGGCCAGGCATTCACCTACCTTAGTCGCTACTGATAGATAGTGAGTCCGCAGATTCACTGAAGGGCTGAAGCGTGATATTAGATTCAACATGGCTTGAGAATTAGAGACGTACGTTTAGTTTCAGCAGGTGGTAGGGATTGCTCGCCAGTTAGAGGGCAAGTGGGACCGGGAACGAGAGAACAGACGAGATCAGGAGAGAGATTCCAGGGAGGTGAGGAGGACTGGTATATCATAGAGATCTACTGGTCCTTATTTTGGAGGTAGGGTGCGACACGGTAGAGGTTTTGTGGGTCATCCAATTCCGTTTGCATTACCGGCTTCGGATGAGGTTTCAGGTACTCGTGGGTCTTTGAGTACTCGTATCGCATAGTTTGCACAACACACCAGCAGAGAGGTTATTTTGAGTGTGGAGATACAAGTCATAGGGTGAGAGATTGTCCCAGGCTCTGGGCAGATGTGTTACAGGAGGGCATTCAGGTGAGTAGAGGGCGCTCAAGAGGGGGAGGCCCGACCCATTGATGTGTTTCATATAGTAGGTTGAATGCCGTTGTGCTAGATATTATCACGCAAGTATATTTTGATGTGTTACATAAGGGCACCCTTTGCATTTCACTATAGTTCTTGTGGTCGGGACGAGTTTCCCTTATTTGTTGCTTATTTATGAGTAAGTTTCATGCTTTGCACTTTATTTTCATGTTTGCTCCTGTTGGGAGATTCTATGAGTTGTAGCCCATATCTATCATTGTTTTATTCATCATTGATAGTTGTGAGACTAGAAGTGAGTCCTTTTTCTTCATCATGGTAGGCTTGATGTGATTTTCCTAAGTATTTTGTTTACGAGTTGTGATTTGATACTCCATCGAGATGTGAGTTCAGTGAGCATTATGATTTTATCGGCCGAGATGAGTTAGTGGGGAACTTCAATTGGTATGATATATTTTCGGTATGCGATTTATAGCTTAGGACGAGCTCCTCGTGATAATGTTGATTCGATATTTTTGGACCGGGCTGAGTACCGCGGTGGAAATTTTATCAGGATGGGATCCTTGTGATTTGTTCATATGCATTACTTCTTCCTTGTTTTATTGCTTTTCTAAGAGTGTTGATTGAGAGTTGTGCATATGGGCTTGTTTGATAGTTCCTTTATATGTTTCTACTTTCATATTCAATCATTTCGTTATATGCTTCTTTAGTTTAGATTGCGGGGTGTGTGCCCGGTGGTTTTAGTTGTGGCTTGGTGATTCTGGTGTCTAATAATGAAGTTTTCTTGTTTATTGCATCATTTTCAGTATTATGGGGCTTGGAAATGGAGTTCTTTCTGATATGGGGCAAGTTGCCAGTGCAGGATTGATTTCACGCAGCTATTTTGATCCTAAGTGTTATTATGAGCCTATGTGTAGTGTTCTATATTGTGTGGTCATACCTTATGGGTGTAATCATGAGTTGATGCAGCTGGTTGAGGTTGATGTCTGATATGGATTTAGAATTGGGTCTTTTGGAAATGAGTAGAAGGTGTGAAATTGAGGTATGAGGCTTATCGGTGGTGATATGAAGGCTAAATTGCAGTTGTGATGGTGTCATTAGGCTTATGTAGATTGGGGTGACGTGGGATCACCTGCGGGTTTGTGTCGGAAGTGTGCATTCAGTGACTTGATGTGTTCGAGGTGAACCTTGGCATGTTCGAGGACGAACGTTTGTTTTAAGAGGGAGAGAATGTAATGACCCGACCGGTCGTTTTGAGAATTTAAGCTTCGTTCAGTGGCATAAGATCTGGAAAAGCTTCACATTGGGTATACCGACCTACGTGCCATGTTGGATTCTGTTACCGGATTATCCGGAGTCGAATTAGGATGAAAAAATTTCAATTTTTGAAGCTTAAGTGATGAAAGTTGACTAGAGGTTTGACTTTTGTCTAAACGGCCTTTGAATGAGTTTTGGTTAATGTCAACAGCTTCGTATGGTCATTTTGTACTCGGGCGCACGTACGGAATTGGTTTTGGAGGTCCGTAGAGTAATTTGAGGTAATTTGGCGAAAGTTAGAATTTTTGCGATTTCGGCCGATAGGTGAAATTTTGATATAGGGCTCGAAATGAAATTCTGGGAATCGATTTAGGTCCGTTGTGTTATTTGTGAATTGTCTGCAAAATATGGCGTCATTCTGGGTTGAATTGATAGGTTTCGACACGAGTTTTGATATTTGAAGATTCAAAAATCCATAAGTTTGATTTTTTATTTGATTTGTCATTTTTGCGCTGTTTTATATGATTTGAAGCATCGAGCATGTCCGTGTGAGGTTATATGACTTCTGTGTGTGGTTGGACGGGGTCCCGCGGGCCTCGGTGTGTTCCGGATATGCTTTAGATCAATGTTTCCCTCAATTTTCACTGTTGTTATGCTTCTGATGTTCCCTTCTATGTGATTGTATAGGCATCATCGCGTTCGCATACACTGGCTCACGATCTCACAGTTCTTCCACTGGGTATCAAATCAATTATTCAATGCGATCGCATAGTGTGGCGTGGGGGCAGCAGATAATTTCTTAAATGCAATCGCATAAGTACCGTCGCGATCGCATAGAACCTTTTTGTAAGGCCCCAAAAAAATTTTCTAAGCAATATAGGATTCGAGGTGTTAGGTAGACTAATTGTAATATTTTATGTGCTTTAAATATAATGTAAATTAATTGGATGTGGTGAATAAGTGTATGAGTCATATAATAAGTGATGTGAGGTCCAAGGGGAAGCCTAAGGCTAAGCCAAATGGGAAAATTTCATAATAGGATAAAATTCCAAAGGTATTTGCACTAGTCCACACTTTGAAGCAGCATATCTAATTATTTAAAAGATATTTTGTGACTACTAACATATAAAATGAAAGGTGTTTGAGTCTAGTTTCCAACGTTTCAAACCGTTCTTCATTTGGACATTCCAACGCAAAGTTATGATCAAATTACCAAAAGAATGGAAAAATGCGACCCTGTGTCAAATATGCGATCGCATTTCATGTCGCATTTTGACTCAGCGATCGCAGATACGTCGCAGATTGGGCCAGTGCAGCCCAATTTTGGGTAGCTATTTTGCGATTCACTCTGCGGTCCACATGTTTGTTCTGCAGTCCATTATGCGATCGTAGACCCTGTTACGGAGGTTTATTTTTCCTATTTTTATAACCCGACCCCACTTTGAGAATCCTCTTGTTGGGTTCGAGCATAGGGTATGTGTACCTTGTTTGAAAATATGTGAATTGATTTTTCAAATGTGTTGAGATGTTAGATTCTATTCTCTGATTGTCCTAGTTTATTGCCATAGTTCTTTATGAGATTGTGAAAAGTGTTTTGATGTGCCTATATTATTATGGGCAAAGCTCGTAAATGCTCGAGGGTATCGATATGAAAGTATGTGTTAATGAATGAAAGAATGTTAATGTGCCCAAGTGTGGGAATGTATATAATGGCTAAAAACCGTGCGTGGTAAGTAATGAAAAAGGGTATTGTGAAATGATGTAAATGAGTTGAACGATTATGGAAACACCGTGTACATGAATTACTGCTTGGTGAGAGTCATTGTGCCTTGAGCTCAAATAGCGAATTGTTGATATGAACTTGTGTTCCTTGAAATGAAGAATTCTTGTAATTTAATTGTTTGTGTTTGTTGTTACGAAATATGATTGTTAGGTGAGATCGGGTTGCACGCCGCACCACCAAGTAATAAGGCTGATGGGTTGTGGTGATAAGGGTGGCCGAGGTAATAAGGATGGAATGTGATCATTATCACTATTGAAATGAAAATCTATGAAACTCTTGAATATGGTGGTATTGAAAGGGGAAAAGGAGAGATTGTGAAACTTGTTGATTTTTGTTGTTTCATTCCACGTGCATTGATTGATTGGTTCTATTACTATCTCTTTTTTGTGTATTGTTTGATGGTACTTAGGATAAAGTTTGTTCATACATACTAGTACTATTCCACATTACTAACATCCCTTTTGCCGGGGGAGCTACATTTTCTTATATGAATGTAGGTGGCTCTATAGCAGGTAATTCAGCCCACCGTCAGTAGTACCTCCTCTCCACTCCATCAGCTGAATTGGTGAGCCCCACTTCCTCTCGGGGCCACGTGTGGTTCATGCCGCTTTATTTTGAGTTTATTTTATAATGTAAGGTATAGACGGGTCTTTGTCACTGGCAAGCATTTTTTAATCTTACCCTACTCATAGAGACTCCGTAGACATAGCGTGGGTATTATACATATGCTTGTTGGGTAGTGACAACCGTGGTCCACGTGATAGAAGTATGTATGCTTTATGTATCTTGAAAGTATTTTGTACTGTATGTTGCTATTGATAAAACGTGGAAATGAACTCAAATAATAAGTTTATGCTTAAGTCTTAATTACTATATCACATGTAAAATGAACAGTGTTATCACAGAGTGATGCGTGGGATAGGGAAGGCAATTCCAGGTCAGCTCGACTGGGGTCCTCCCGATTGAGCGCCGGTTGTATCCCTCGATTTTGGGGCGTGACAAACTTGGTAGTAGAGCCTAAGGTTTTAAAGTGTCCTAGGATGTCTCGGAGCCGTGTCTAGTAGATCCCTTCTTATCAGTGTGTTGTCGACCACATATATAATTAGGGGGCCACATAGGACATTTAGGAATTTTACCTTTCTTTGATACTCCAATCACGCAATAGAGCTCAAGTTAGGGAGTTCGTTTTCTCTCCAAGACTTACTCTCAAAATGAGTAATCATGATACCATAATCGGCGAGTTTGAAGCCATGAGGACGGATTGATCCCACCATTGAGTTCGAAGGGTTCGCCCAAGGGCTTGTTAGGAGAATGTATTGAGTTGTGGAGGGGTTGGTAGACCCTATCTCTAAGAGGGGAGTGCCCTTCTCCCTATTGATGTCACTGCACCACCAAACCCTAAAGTATATCGGTATGGCACCAACATACTCTTGATTGTATATGTACATCCATATTGATGAACTTTCATAGGCATGGTCTTAATAAATGTTGAGTCACTAAACATTGCATGCACCTACTCTTTGAATGAGATCCAATATTTCATGAAATTCACTATACCGCAAATTTTCTTTTATGATATCGAGCTCTATAATCAAGTCCTTGAAATTAGTTGTAGCTATAGAATTACCATTTCCAACACGCCTTTCTAAACTCTAACAATGGACTACACCCGAAGAATTTGTCATGGAATGAAGGGATAAACCATTATCGTATTTTGGCACAAAATAAAAAAGATATCTTTTCTTGACCCTTTTTCTTCGGGTTTCTGCTTCGATCTGAATATTGATATGGGTGAAGATATTTATTTGTTTCATCATCACCTCTAGTATGGTAGTGCCCTCTCTCTATCTTTGTTGAGGATTCCATTTTGTCCTAGTGGTCGGAATCGACTAAATTTTTATTTGCTTGGCGAGAATCTCCCTCTTCTCCGACAAGTTATTTTTTTGAAATTGGTCTGCTCAATTACTTTTAAACATTATTAAATCTCCATCGAAGCTAGGGTATGTCGAGCCTCCATGTAGCTGGACTACTTATTCTTGTTGCTCATCTTATTCTTGAAGGTTGTTCTTCTTTTGGTTATAAGAAAGACGAGCATTTTCGCTCTTCCTATGGATTGCATAATACTTGTTTAAGTGTCGTTTTATGTTAATTGCTCAATGATGCTACGAATCCAGCTGATTTTTTATGTTTGTAGTGGCTCTACTACCCGTGAAGCTATTGAGTTACTCTTAAAACCTCAAGTTCTTTTTTTTGATTAGCTACTCTGGCATACCCGACTTTCCCCTAGTTGTTGACACATTCCTCACTTCCAATCTCTAGGGATGAAGGAACAACATAATTGTGTCCCTGGTATCTAGAAATACAATTTCTTTTATTAATAGTAATCCACCCAAATTCTTCACCAATTCTGCTGAATCTAGAAAATTGGATAGATGTAACAATACCCTCTAGTAACACATTCATATATCAAGCCTTTCTCTCGGCCAAGTCTTATAGCGTATCCCAATTTTGTTGGTAATAACTAGTTCTGTAGAAGTGTGTTGCAGTGCTTCGTTGTGAAGTAGAGTTGCTAAACATAATTGGATTTTAAAATTCTGGAGCTATGCATAATGTGACTATATGCGGAGATCTTCTTTCAAAAATTTGGCTTCGCGTAATCCCTTATATTATCACTCTCCTAGTTGTCACAATGTAAAGGTCACTTCTATAAGCTCTCTCATTTTCTTTTCATTTGTCTTGTATCATGTGTTGTTTTACCCGTAATCTTCAATGCGATGTTATCTCAATTTCTCAACTAGTTATCTAACTATATTATCTGATTTAATTCACCTCACTTTTATGTACTCTACAAGCGCCCTGGGAGTGGGAAAACTTCCCATTTACTACAGACTTCTAAATGTCTTCAACACTGTTTAAGCTTGTTGATTCCAAATGGTGTTCTTAGTTGTGCAACCTTACTATCTATTTTCATCTGGTGATTCTCCTTTTGAATCTAATTTTATGCCTTATGGCATCAAGGGTCGGGGTATGTTCCTTCTGTTAGGATAAAAATATATTGCTCGCGCTCCTTGTGAGATTTTCTCCTAAACAATCATCCACCTGCTTTGCTTGTCCATGTGACTAGATCACTCAGGTTACTCTTCTCCGATAAGTGCATCAAGACTTCTCACTCTTTCATAATTATTCATATGGTCACTTCGAGGCCTTATTCTACACTAGCTCGTAATAATTTTAAGTACTTTCTCGCCATTGTTGAAAATTTTCTAGGGCTACGAGGGCTTTTCTCATGGGTTCCAAAGATAATGATTTTTCCTTAAAGTTCTAGCTTAAATTTCCATGATTTCAAACCAAAGAGTGTCCCCTTTTCAAAAGTCTTAAATTGGTCGGATTTGATGAGGTTATGTGGCTTTCTACTCACTCAACTTCTAGGAGTATTCACAACGTCATTCTCATGTATGGGGAATTTTGCTACCTCTAGCATTCCACAACCTTAGGAAGGATTAAATTGTTCGAATTATGATAATCCCATAACTAGACGACTTTTTTTCCATCCCCATGCACTTGTGGCATAGAGTCCTTGTGTCGCTTATTGTTAGGAGTGAAATAAAATTCCACGTATTTCATTTGCAGCCTCAATCACACCGATGTTGCAAGAGTCTTACCATTTGTTCTCAACTACTTACCATAAACACAGAGACACAATTGGTGTATCCTACTTGATCAGTTCTTTAAAATCTCAAGTTCTCATACATGGTATCCACCTTATCTAATAATACTAGTTACCACTATGCTTCATTTATCTGATAATTGATGTGGTCACCTGGATTAAACCATGTAAACATCATTAATAGACATCCTCGTGTCTCTTAGCATATAACCTCATGAAATACTCTGCTCAGCACATTAATGGATTCCTGAATAAATTTCAGCCTTATCTTGAACTCCGTTGCTTCTTACTGTATTAGATCTATTTGGTATTGGAGGTTCAAAACGTGTCAAAGTCACCATGTGATCTCATATATTCAGTAGATAATTTTACGGTCAATTTATTATGGGACATCTTAGAGAAATAGTGAAGGTCACCACGAGTTTAATTTGGGTGCTCGCATAGAGATTTAGAATTCAAGAGGGTGAACCGATTATTTTCAAAATTTTCCCCGGTAGACGTTATGTGAATTGATAATGAAGTGTACATAAGCACATTTTCCCCATTAGGTTGCACTAGGAGTATGATGTTCCCCGTAACTGTTCCTCATGTACTTTGTATTTTCATATGTTTATGTCTAAGAAGGTAGTGATAAAAGAAGGGTGTGAATTGATTTGATTTAACTATATGATCATGGTAATATCCTATATGATGCATTATTGGCAAGAATCATCGTGGCTTGACTTCATATGGATTGTTGATTGAAATGAAATTATATTCTTGTTGTTGAACACCTTTGTGATTACATTAATGGCTGGTAAGGACTATTATGAACACATGATTGTTTGGTTACTATGAAATGATATTCTTGATGGTATGATTCCATGTGATGGAATTGTGGGTTGTTGTTGTTACCATGAATCGTAATGTACGGTGGAATGTAAATTGTACAGTGAAAATCATTAAAGGTAAAGTTAATGGATAGTTAACTCATGCGAGGTGTCTATCTGTCATCCTTCTTATGTATGTTTGGGAGTTGATATTATTTCCGTGAATGTGTTATGGCAGATCTTGTATGTCGAGGAGGCCACCTTGAAGGCTGAAAGTATCGTGGAAGGAAAATATATATATTTTTTTGCTTGATTGTGTATCAATTACTTTTGACTTGAAAGGTACCATATAGGTGTTATGATCTAAAAATGTTCAGTCCATGTTCAGGTGTCTTTATGGTAATGTAGTTCTTGTGATGTTGAGATTAGTGTTATGGGTATATAAATTGTGGTACTTTGTCGAGTTATTGATGAGTTTTTAAGATGGTTTTGATAGTTCTCTGACAGGTTGATAGGCCTAGTTACAAAGGAGATGCTGTCGGAATTTCTAGAAAAAAATATTTTGGGAGTCAGTAAAAATTTAGGGGCATAAGGTAGGATAGAAAAGAAATATGTTATGCTATGTGTTTGGGCCAGGCTCTACCTCTCATTCGAGGATGAATGATCCTAAGCAGGGGAGAATGTAAGGCCCCGAAAAGTTTTGCTAAGCAATATAGGATTCGGGGTGTCATGTAGACTAATTGTAATCTTTTATGTGCCTTAAATATAATTTAAATGAATTGGATCTCGTGAATAAGTGTATGAGTCATATAATAAGTGAGCATATCTAAAATTCCAAAGGTATTTGCACTAGGCTAAAATTCTAAAGGTATTTGCACTAGTCCACACATGGAAGGAGCATATCTAATTATGTATAAGTTATTATGTGATGAATAACCTATCAAATAAAATTTCTTTGAGTTTAGTTTCCAACGCTTCAAACCGTTCGTCAACTGGACATTCCTGCGGAAAGCTATGATCACATTATCAAATGCTGGAAAAATGCGACCCTATGTCAAATCTACGATCGCATTTTGACTCTGCGATCGCAGATACGTCACAGATTGGGCCAGTGTAGCTCAGTTTTGGGCAACTATTTTTCGATTCACTCTGCGGTCCACATGTTTGTTCTGCGGTCCATTCTGCGATCGCAGACCCTGTTACGGAGGTTTATTTTTCCTATTTTTATAACCCGACCCTACTTTCATAAATAGGTTTAGGGGCTTCATTTGGGGTCATTTTCTACTGATTTTAGAGAGAGATGAGAGCATATAGAGAGGGAAAGAAGGGTTGTAACTACATAATCACCCAAATCTTGCTCAAGTCTTCAAGAATCAAGGAAGAAAACCATAGATTGTCCTCCATCCGGCTAAGTCCTACTTCAAAAATTTTATGCAAGAGGTTAAGAGTTCAAATTTGTTGTGAGGGTTAGAAATAGGCCATGCATGTGGGACTAAGTTGTAGTATGTGATGTTAAAGAACTAATTTGAGTAGTTCATGTTAAAAATTGTGTGAAGGAAGAAGAGATTTCCATTTCTAAACCTTGTAGTCTACTTCACATGCTAGGTGTTTGATGAAATCCCTAAGAGAGTTATATCATGGATAATCTTCCTAATTATTAATTGATTTTCGCTATCTCCTTATAGATTGTTATTGCTAGAGGTGTTGGTTCATTGTATAAACTTAAGGAAAATACCTTTGAGGTATGTATGGCTAACTTTAACCTTTGTAGAATCCTCTTGTTGGGTCCGAGAATACGGTATGTGTACCTTGTTTGAAAATATGTCAATTGATTGTTCAAATTTGTTGAGACGTAAGATTCTGTTCTCTGACTGTCCTCGTTGATTGCTATACTACTATGCTTTACGAGATTGTGAAAAGTGTTTTGATGTGCCTATCTTATTATGTGCAAAGCTCGTAAATGCTTGAGGATATTGATATGAAAGTATGTGTTAATGGATGAAAGTAAGTGTTAATGAATGAAAGAATGTTTATATGCCCAAGTGTGGGAATGTATATAATGGCTAAAAACCGTGCGTGGTAAGTAATGAAAAGGGTATTGTGAAATGATGTAAATGAGTTGAATGATTATGGAAACACCGTGTACATGAATTACTGCTTGGTGAGAGTCATTGTGACTTGAGCTCAAATAGCGAATTGTTGATATGAACTTGTGTTCCTTGAAATGAAGAATTCGTGTAATTTAATTGTTTGTGTTTGTTGTTACGAAATATGATTGTTAGGTGGGATCGGGTTGCACGTCGCAACATTAAGTAATAAGGATGATGGGTTGTGATGATAAGGGTGACCGAGGTAATAAGGATGGAATGTGATCATTATCACTATTCAAATGAAAATCAATGAAACTCTTGAATATGGAGATGTTGAAAGGGGAAAAGCTGAGATTGTGAAACTTGTTGATTTTTGTTGTTTCTTTTCACGTGCATTGGTTGATTGGTTCTATTACTATCTATTATTTGTGTATTGTTTGATTGTACTTGGGATAAAGTTTGTTCATACATACTAGTACTATTCCACAGTACTAACGTCCCTTTTGACGGGGGCGCTACATTTTCTTTTATGAATGTAGGTGGCTCTATAGCAGGTAATTCAGCTCACCGTCAGTAGTGCCTCCTCTCCACTCCATCAGCTGAATTGGTGAGCCCCACTTCCTCTTGGGGCCACGTATGGTTCATGCCATTTAGTTTGAGTTTATTTTATGGTTTAAGGATAGCCGGGGCCTTATCGCCGACAAGCATTGTTTAAACTTACACTACTCATAGAGGCTCCGTAGACATAGCGTGGGTATTGTACATATGCATGTTGGGTAGTGACAACCGTGGTCCACATGATAGAAGTATGTATGCTTTATGTATCTGAAAGTATTTTGTACTGTATGTTGCTAATAATAAAATGTGGAAATGAACTCAAATCATAAGTTTATGCTTAAGCCTTAATTACTATATCACATGTCTAATGATCAGTGTTATCACGGGGTGATGTGTGGGATAGGGAAGTCGATTCCAGGTACGCTCAACTGGGGTCCTCCCGGTTGAGCGCCGGTCGTGTCCTTCAATTTTGGGGCGTGACACTTTTTTTGGCTAGTAACATTTTTCCTCTATGCGATCGCATGTAGTTTCTCGCGATGGCACAATACAATTTGACCAGTTTCTATTTTTCCTTATATGCGATCGCATCATCTCATCCGCGATCGCATTGACCAAATACCTGGACAGATTATAAAACTACAAAATCGGGATTTTCGCCATTTTTATAATACTTTGACCTCTAGAGCTTGGATCCTGTCGATTTTTATGGGTTTCTTCACACAATACGAATGGGTAAGTGTTCTTCAACTAGAATTAAACACACTCCATGAATTAGTCCTTGTTCTTATCATATAATTTGTGTTTTGAGTTGGAGAAATATTGGGTTTTGAAAGAAAATTCCTAAATTGAAAAATCATGATTTGAGGGACCAAATGATATCGGAATTAGATAAATTTTGTATGGTTGAACTCGTACCGGAATTGGTAACTGGATTTTATAAAATTTTACAGGTTCCGCGGTGCGGGCTCGGGGGTCGACTTTTGGGTCGATTTTTATAATTTTGTAAAGATTGAAACTTTATTATTCGGAATAGCTCTTCATACGTTTTATGTGTATTTTGAAGTTGTTTTGTTTGATTTTGAGCCGTCCGGAGGTCTTTTCGCTCGAGAAGTCAATTTAGAGTACCGGGTTGTCGTCTTTGAGGTAAGTATCTTGCCTAACCTTGTGCGGGGGAATTATCCATTCGGATTGAGTCTTCTATGTTGACTGTAGCCGTGTACGCGAGGTGACAAGTGCGTACTCAGACTTATTTGAAAATAGGTTGGCCTTTAGGATTCTTAGGTCCTTATATTCCCTGTGTATGAAGTTGTATTTGTTATATCTGAGTTCCGATAGTTCATCTATTTCTTCTTAAATTAGAAATTACTTGCTTAGTTTTCCTTTGTTCATTATTTCATCTTAATTGAATTTAACTGAAGACTTTACCTTTTCTACCGTCGTGCCATATCTTCCTTCATAAACTGCCTATTTGACTAGAATTAGCATAATCCCGCCCTATAACTATTTAGCAATTATTATGTCACGCCCCGAAATCCCTCCATCGGGCCGTGATGGCATCTAACGTTGAACATTCTAGACAAGCCAACGTATATAAACAAACTAGCAATTTAACAACAATTTAATAGGGTAAACTAAACGGAACACTATTTAACAACGGAATGTAAGTACAGTTATAAGCTAAGTAAGGATAACATCATACAACAACGCGTAAATTTCCCAAAACCTAGAGTCACAAACTCACGAACTGTCTAAGAGTGCTAAATACAAGTTTGAAAGGAAATACATGCCTGCCTCTGAAACTAAAGGAAAAACAAGACAGAATCGAAGAAAAAAGGGATGGAAGAGATGCCAAGGCCCACGGACGCCAGTGGGTATACCTTGACGCCTCTATGATGAGCTGGAAGACACTCCCACTAATGATGTCCTCCGGGTCCGGCTGCGTAATCTGCACAACATAAAGAAGTGCAGGTGTAGCATCAGTACAACCGACCCCATGTACTGAGTAAGTGCCTAGCCTAACCTCGGTGAAGTAGGGACGAGGCTAGAATCAGACTACCAAATAAACCTGTGCAGTTCAAATAAATAGATATACATATACACAACAGATAAGAAACATATGGATAAAGGGAGGGGGACATGCTGTTGAGTGATAACAGTCTCCTATAATTTAATCTAAATAAGGAAAAGAAACAACAAGCTAACATATCAATAAGGATAAGAAATCACAAACTTGCACGGCATCACCCTTCGTGCTTTTACTCGTGTCCTCACTTTCAAAATGTATAATTTAATCAATGTGAATCATGGCACGACATCAGCCTTTGTGCTTTTACTCTCTTTCCTCACTGTATATCGTATAATCAATGAATATGGTACGGAATGGTACATCGTACGGCACGGCATCACCCTTCGTTCCTTACACTCTTTCCTCACAGTGCACGACATCACCCTTCGTGCTTTATCACTCTTCCTTACCCAAACAGCAATCACAAACAAGGGCAAGGGAGTAATAGAATAGAATAGAAATCCCGGCAGGGGAACAACAACAGAAATATCAGCATCCCGGCAAGGGAGACAATATCAAACAATGCACGGCATCACCCTTCGTGCTTTACTCTCATTCTCACCAAGACAAGTGCACGACATCACCCTTCGTGCTTTAACACTCTTCCTCAACCAAAAAACAATCACAAACAAGGGTAAGGAAGTAAACAGAACATAAATAGGGATCCCGGCAAGGGAACAATAATTCAACAGTTAAATCCCGGCAAGGGAACAATATCAAAAGCAACAATGACCCGGCAAGGGTATATATTAGTAATTCTTCCTCTTTCTTTCACTTTCATTTCCGTGATTTATTCTATCACAAATTGAGCCAATGCTCCAAATAATGTAATATTTCATATTACCTCTCTATTCAATTCACAAATCGAGCCAACGCTCCAAAGAATGTAATATCTCATATGTCCTCTTTATTCAATTCATAAATTGAGCCAATGCTCCAGCAGAGTTTACATGATACAATTCCCTCCACATATTCTTCACAACATATAGAAATTATCAATTAAACATGGAAATTACCACAAAACAAGAATATTCAAAATATAAGGACTCACGGTCATGCTAGACGCCAATGTATAGATACTCGTCACCATGCCTATACATCGTACTTTACAATTAGCAAGTAGCAAACAAGACTCAACTCCTATTCCCTCAAGCTAAGGTTAGACCGAACACTTACCTCGGGTCCAAACTATAGCAATCAATCTGAAACCACACGTTTGCCACGAGTATCCGACTCCAAATGACCCAAATCTACTCAAATAAATTTCATACCGTAAATAACATCTCATGCACTGATTTTACTATCAAATTCAAGGTTACGGTGCGAAATTAGATGAAATGACCAAAACACCCCCCAGGCCAGCGTCTCGGAGTCGGGTAAATTTTATATTTTCAAAACCCTCGTACTCTCACGAGTCTAGCCATATAATAATATCTCAAATCGGAGGTCAATCACCCACTCAAATCTTAATTTATGAAAAACCTAAGTTCTACACAATTTCACCCATGAAAATCTTTGATTTTAAGTTGAAAACATGTTAAATGATGTTAATGATTGAAAAGAAATGAGTAAAAACAACTTACAACTGATTTGGAAGAGTCTTGTTCTTTGGAAAAATCGCCTAAGAGTGTTGAGTTTGAGAAATTATGAAATATGAAATAAAAATTCGGTTTTGTACAAAGTAGGGCACTGGTTGGCATCGCAATTGCGAACACCTCTGCATGGGAATTGCGAATAATAGTTCGCATTTGCGAACACTGAGCAAAGGAAGGGACTTCGCATTTGCGACCAAAATGTCGCATTTGCGACCAAAATGTCGCATTTGCGAAAGTCCCATATTCGCATTTGCGATCCCTATCCAGCAAGGGCACCTTCGCATTTGCGATGAATTGCTTGCATTTGCGATACTGGCTTTGCAAATGCGAAGCCTGCAGAACAGTTACACCAGCAAAATTTCAAGATCAGAAAATGCAATCCGTGGCCTATCCGAAACTCACCCGAGCTCTCGGGGCTCCAAACCAAGTAGACACACTACCTCAAAAATATCTTATGAACTTATCCGTGCGATCAAAGCGCCAAAATAACATCATATACATCGAATTAAGCTTCAAAATCCATGAATTCTATCAAGTTTCATAAGACATCAAATTTTCCATTTTAAGTCCGAAACCCATCAAACGACATCCAATTTCAACCAAGCTTTACAGAAAGTGCTAAAAGAATATATAAGACCTGTACCGGGCGCCGGAATAAAAATACGGGCCCGATACCATCACTTTCCAATCAAATCTCATTTTCAATTTCCGTAGATATTTTCATAAAACAATTTAACTCAAAAATTCATTTCTCGGGCTTGGGACCTCAGAATTCGATTCCGGGCATACGCCCAAGTCCCATATTTTTCTACGGACCCTCCGGGACCGTCAAATCACGAGTCCGGGTCCATTTACCAAAAATGTTGACCAAAGTCAACTTTAATCAATTAATCATTATGAAATCAACTTTTCATCAATTTTTCAGATCAAAGCTTCCCGACTACACGCTCGGGCTACGCATGCATATCAAAGTGAGATTAACAGAGGCTTTCAGGGCCTCGAAACACAGTTTTCTGATAAATTACACAAGGTGACCTTTTTGGGTCATCACAATCTCCACCTCTAAAACAACCGTTCGTCCTCGAACGGACATAGAAAAGTACCTGAATCAGGAAAAAGATGGGGATAACATCTTCACATATCGGGCTCGGACTCCCAAGTAGCTGCCTCAACAGGCTGACCTCTCCGCTGAACACGAACCGAATGGTAACTCTTCAATCTCAACTGACGAACCTGCCGATCTAATATGGCTACTGGCTCCTCCTCATAAGACAGATCCCTGTCCAACCAGACACCACTGAAGTCAAGTACATGAGATGGGTCTGCAACATACCTCTGGAGCATCGACACGTGAAATACTCGATGCACGGCTGACAAACTAGGTGGCAAGGCAATTCTGTAGGCCACCTCCCCTACCTTGTCTAGAATCTCAAATGGACCAATATACCTAGGGCTTAACTTGCCCTTCTTTCCGAATATCATCACGCCCTTCATGGGAGACACCCGAAGAAATACCCGGTCGCCTAATATAAATGCCAAATCTCAAACCCTGCGATCCGAATATCTCTTATGCCTGTACTGAGCTGTACGAAGTCTATCCTGAATGATCTTCACCTTGTCCAAGGCATCTTGGACTAACTCAGAACCCAACAACCTAGACTATCCCGGCTCACACCATCCGAATGGAGACCAACACCATCTACCATACAACACCTCATACAGAGCCATCTGAATTCTCGACTGATAGATGTTATTGTAGGAAAACTCTGCTAAAGGAAACAACTGATCCCACGATCCACCAAAATCAATGACACCAGCTTGCAACATATCCTCCAAAATCTGAATAGTACGCTCGGACTGCCCGTCCGTCTGAGGATGAAATGTTGTGCTCAAATCAATTTGTGAGCCCAACTCTCGCTGAAATACTCTCCAGAAATGGGAGGTAAACTGAGTACCTCGGTCCGATATAATAGATATAGGCAAACCATGCAGTCTAACAATCTCTCTCATATAGATCTTTGCGAACTTCTTTGCTGAGTACAAAACTGATAATGGAATGAAGTGCGCTGACTTGGTTAGCCTATCCACAACGACCCATACTGCATCAAACATCCTCTGTGTCCGTGGGAGTCCAACTATAAAGTCCATGGTGATACGCTCCCACTTCCACTCGGGAAACTGAATCTGCTGCATCAAACCACCGGGTCTCTGGTGCTCGTACTTAACCTGCAGACAGTTCAAGCACCGAGCTACATAAGCTACAATATCCTTCTTCATCCTCCACCACCAATAGTGCTGCCGCAAGTCCTAGTACATCTTTGCAGCTCCCGGATAAATAGAATACCAGGAACTATGGGCCTCCTGAAGTATCAACTGATGAATGCCGTCGACATCGGGTACACAAATACGACTCTGCATCCACAATACTCCCTTAGAATCAACTGTAACCTGCTTAGTATCTCCGTGCCTGACTCTATCTCTAAGAACACATAAATGAGGATCATCATACTGCCTAGCCTGAATACAGTCATATAATAAAGAACGGGCCACAGTATAGGCCAAAACACTGCCAGTCTTAGAAACCTCGAATCTCACAAATTGATTGGCTAGCGCCTGAACATCCAAAATAAGAGGTCCCTCTCCGACTGATAAGTAAGCAACACTACCCATGCTAGCTGACTTCCGGCTCAAGGCATCGGCCACCACGTTGGCTTCCCCCGGATGATAAAGAATGGTAATAGCATAATCCTTCAGCAACTCTAACCATCTCCTCTGTCTCAAATTCAACTCTTTTTGCTTGAACACATACTGAAGACTCTTATGATAAGTGAACACCTCACATGCCACGCCATACAGATAGTGCCTCCAAATTTTCAGTGCGTGGAAAATTGCTGCCAACTCTAAATCATGCACTCGATAGTTCTTCTCATGAATTTTCAACTGCCTCGAAGCATAAGAAATAACCTTGCCATCCTGCATCAATACTGCACCAACCCCAACACGGAAAGCATCGCAATAGACTGCATAAGGCCCTGAACCTGTGGGCAATACCAATACCGGTGCCGTAGTCAGAGCTTTCTTGAGCCTCTGAAAGCTCTCCTCACACTCGTCCGACCATCTAAACTGGGCACCCTTCTGGGTCAACCTAGTCATCGAGGCTGCAATAGATGAGAACCCCTCTACGAACCGACGATAATAACTTGCTAATCCCAAGAAACTCTGAATCACTGTAGCTGATGCTGCTCTAGGCCAGTTCTTAACTGCCTCAATCTTTTTTGAGTCAACCTGAATACCCTCTACTGACACGACATGACCCAGGAATGCAACTGAGCTCAACCAGAACTCACACTTTGAAAATTTTGCATAAAGCGACTATCCTTTAGAGTCTGAAGAACCACTCTGAGATGTTGCTCGTGCTCCTCCTGACTGCGGGAGTATATCAATATATCATCAATAAAGAATATCACGAACGAGTCCATATAAGGCCTGAACACTCGGATCATCAAGTCCATAAAAGTTGTTGGGGCATTTGTCAACCCAAACGACATGACTAAGAACTCGTAATGCCCGTAGCGAGTGCGAAAAGCTGTCTTAGGGACATCGGATGCCCTAATCCTCAACTGATGGTAGCCAGATCTCAAGTCTATCTTCGAAAATACCCTGGCACCCTGAAGGTGATCGAACAAATCATCAATCCTCGGCAGTGGATACTTTTTCTTGATTGTAACCTTGTTCAATTGCCGGTAATGAATGCACATCCTCATCGAACCATCCTTTTTCTTCACAAAAAAAACTGGAGCACCCCAAGGGGAAACACTGGGTCTAATGAAACCCTTCCCAAGCAAATCCTGCAACTGTTCCTTCAACTCTTTCAACTCTGGCGGGGTCATGCGATATGGCGGAATAGAAATGGGTTGGGTGCCCGGAGCCAGATCAATGCAGAAATCAATGTCCCTGTCGGGTGGCATCCCTGGCCGGTCTGAAGGGAAGACCTCAGGAAACTCACGAACCACGGGCACTGAATCAATAGAGGGAATCTCAACACTGGAATCGCACACATAAGACAAATAAGCCAAATAATCCAAACACCCCTTCTCGACCATATGCCGAGCCTTCACGTACGAAATAACACTGCGGGTAGAATGACTAGGAGTTCCTTTCCACTCCAAACGGGGCAAATCTGGCAAGGCTAAGGTCACCGTCTTGGCATGACAATCGAAGATGGCATGATATGGGGACAACCAGTCCATCCCCAATATAACATCAAAGTCGACCATACCCAAAAGCAACAAATCAACACGGGTCTCAAGACCCCCAATCACAACAACACAAGAACGATGGACACGATCGACCACGATAGAATCACCCACTGGTGTAGATACATAAATAGGAATACTCAGTGGATCACGAGGCATGACCAGGTATAGTGTAAAATAAGAGGACACATACGAATACGTAGACCCTGGGTCAAATAGCACTGAAGCATCTCTATCACAAACCCGAATAGTACCTGTAATAACGACATTTGAAGACTCAATCTCTGGCCTTGGTGGAAGAGTATAACATCGAGACTGGGCCCCACAACCCTGAACCACATCTTTGGGACGGTCGACTGCTGGCTGGCCTCCACCCCTAGCGGCCTGAGCTCCACCTCTATGACCTCTACCTCCACCTCTAGCACCTCTACCCCCACCTCTAGCTTGCTGGGCATGCTGTGTCACACCTGGTGCCTGTACTATGGCACGAGAACACTCGTGCTGAGAACTACCTATTGCTCGAGGGCAAAACCTAGCAAGGTGACCCGGACCACCACAAGTGTAACAAGACCTCGGCTGCTGAGGGAACTGAATCTGACCTTGTCGACCTGAATGACCACCCCAAAAACTCTGAAATGGCGGTGCACTGTAAGGTTACTAATCAGAATAGAGCGTCTGATAACCACGACCACCTGAAGGACCATGGGAAACCTGGAGAGCTGACTGAAAAGGTCTGGGAGGATGACCTCTGGCTGAAGAATCCCTGCCTCCAGATGAGGCTCCACTGAAACGACCGAAATGACTGGGCCTCTTGTCAGCCCCCTGACCACCACCCTGTGATAGAATCATCTCAATCCTCCTGGCCACATTGGCCGCATCCTGGAACAATATATATGTACCTGAATCTCTAGCCATCTGAAGTCTGATAGGCCGGGCCAATCCCTCAATAAATCTTCGAACCCTCTCCCGATCAGTGGGAAGTACCATAAGAGCGTGTCGGGCTAGAGTGATGAATATGGTCTCATACTGAGTGACTGACATAGATCCCTGCTGGAGACGCTCAAACTGCCTCTGAAGATCCTCTATCTAAGTAATAGGAGGGAACTTCCCCAGAAATACCTCTGAGAACTGAGTCAAAGGTGTAGATCCAGCTGGTCTGGCTAAGCAATAATCTCTCCACCAACTCTTGGCTGCGCCAGATAACCGAAAAGTAGCGAAGTCAACCCTGTTGGACTCCACTATGCCCATATTCCGAAGAACCTCTGGAAGCTATCCAAATAATCCTGGGGGTCCTCTGATGGTGAACCAGTAAAAGTACCAGTGAGTAACTTAGTGAACCGGTCAAGTCTCTACAAGAAATCTGCTAACATAGCTCCTCCCTCTACTACCGGTGCTGCAATACTCGGCTGAGCTACTCCGGCTGGCTGAGGTGCCGGAGTCTGAAATTGTGGAGCTAGCTTCTCTGGCATGCGGGTGGCAGGAGTCTGGGCACCTCCCCCAGCTTGAGAGACGGCTGGTGCAGGAGGAAGAAGACCCGCCTGTGCTACACTCTCCATGAGTCCGACTAGACGGACAAGGGCGTTCTAAAGCACTGTGGTAGCTATGAACCCCTCTGGGACCTGAACTGGTCCAACTGGGACTGCCAGAACTAGGACCTCCTTGTCAGACTCGACCTGAGGGTCCTCCACTGGGGTTTCTTCTCTAGGATGAGCCCGACCCTGGCCTCGGCCTCTACCACGGCCTCGTCCTCGACCTCGACCCTGAGTAGGAGCTGTAGTAGGAGTGTCAGGTTGATGAGCGGAACCAAGGGAAGCACGCGTCCTCGCCATCTGCTAGAGAATATAATAGACACTCAATCAGTACTCAGAATTTATAGCGCGCGATAGAGAAGAAAAGAAATATAGAGTCATCTTAACTTTTGGAGCCTCTAGGGGATAAGTACAAATGTCTCTGTACCGATCCCTTAGACTCTACCAAGTTGTCCATGAGTTGTGAGACCTAAGCAACCTCGTGCTCTGATACCAACTTGTCACGCCCCGAAATCCCGCCATCGGGCCGTGATGGCGTCTAACGTTGAACCCGCTAAACAAGCCAACGTATATAAACAAACTAGCAATTTAACAATAATTTAATAGGTTAAACTAAACGGAACACTATTTAACAATGGAATTTAAGTGAAGTTATTAGCTAAGTAAGGATAACATAATACAACAACGCGTAAATTTCCCAAAACCTAGAGTCACAAACTCACGAACTGTCTAAGAGTGCTAAGTACAAGTCTAAAAGGAAATACATGTCTGCCTCTAAAACTAAAGGAAAAACAAGACAGAATCGAAGATAAAAGGGATGGAAGAGACGCCAAGGCCCACGGACGCCAGCGGGTATACCTTGAAGCCTCTATGATGAGCTGGAAGACACTCCCACTAATGATGTCCTCCGGGTCCGGCTACGTAATCTGTACAACATAAAGAATTATTGGTGTAGCATCAGCACAACCAAACCCATGTCCTGAGTAAGTGCCTAGCCTAACCTCCGTGAAGTAGTGACGAGGCTAGAACCAGACTACCAAATAAACCTGTGCAGTTCAAATAAATAGATTACATATACACAACAGATAAGAAACATATGGATAAATGGAGGGGGACATGCTGTGGGGAGATAACAGTCTCCTATAAGTTAATCTTAGTAAGGAAAAGAAACAACAAGCTAACATATCAATAAGGATAAGAAATCACAAACTTGCACGTCATCACCGTTCGTGCTTTTACTCTCGTCCTCACTACAAAATGTATAATGTAATCAATGTGAATAATGGCACGGCATCACCCTTCGTGATTTTACTCTCTTTCCTCATTGTATATCGTATAATCGATGAATATGGTACGGAATGGTACATCGTACGTCACGACATCACCCTTCGTGCCTAACACTCTTTCCTCACAGTGCACGGAATCACCCTTTGTGCTTCATCACTCTTCCTTACCCAAAGAAACAATCACAAACAAGGGAAAGGGAGTAAACAGAATAGAATAGAAATCCCGGCAGGGGAACAACAACAAAAATCTCAACATCCCGGCAAGGGAGACAATATCAAACAATGCACGGCATCACTCTTCGTGCTTTACTCTCATTCTCACCAAGACACGTGCACAACATCGCCCTTCGTGCTTTAACACTCTTCCTCACCCAAACAACAATCACAAACAAGGGTAAGGAAGTAAACAAAATAGAAATAGGGATCCCAGCAAGGGAACAATAATTCAACAATTAAATCCCGGCAAGGGAACAATATCAAAAGCAACAATGACCCGGCAAGGGTATATTTTAGTAATTCTTCCTCTTTCTTTCACTTTCATTTCCGTGATTTATTCTATCACAAATTGAGCCAATGCTCCAAAGAATGTAATATTTCATATTTCCTCTCTATTCAATTCACAAATTGATCCAACGCTCCGAAGAATGTAATATCTCATATGTCCTCTTTATTCAATTCATAAATTGAGCCAATGTTCCAACAGAGTTTACAGGATACAATTCCCTCAACATATTCTTCACAACATATAGAAATTATCAATTAAACATGGAAATTACAACAAAACCAGAATATTCGCAATATAAGGACTCACAGTCATGCTAGACGCTAATGTATAGATACTCGTCACCATGCCTATACATCGTACTCTACAATTAGCAAGTAGCAAACAAGACTCAACTCCTATTCCCTCAAGCTAAGGTTAGACCGAACACTTACCTCGGGTCCAAAGTATAACAATCAATCCGAAACCACACGTTTGCCATGAGTATCTGACTCCAAATGACCCAAATCTATTCAAATAAATTTCATACCGTAAATAACACCTCATGCACTAATTTTACTATCAAATTCAAGGTTACGACGCGAAATTAGGTGAAATGACAAAAATGCCCCTAGGCCAGCGTCTCAGAGTCGGGTAAATTTTATACTTTCATAACCCTCGTACTCTCACGAGTCTAGCCATAAAAAAATTTCTCAAATCGGAGGTCAGTCACCCAGTCAAATCTCAATTTATGAAAAACCTAACTTCTACCCAATTTACCCAATTTCACCCATGAAAATCTTTGATTTTAAGTTGAAAACATGTTAAATGATGTTAATGATTGAAAAGAAATGAGTAAAAACCACTTACAACTGATTTGGAAGAGTCTTGTTCTTTGGAAAAATCGCCTAAGAGTGTTGAGTTTAAGAAATTATGAAATATGAAGTAAGAATTCGGTTTTGTACACAGCAAGGCACTGCTTGGCATCGCGATTGCGAACAATTGTTCGCAATTGCGAACACCCCTGCATGGGAATTGCGAAGAATAGTTCGCATTAGCGAACACTGAGCAAAGGAAGGGACTTCGCATTTGCGACCAAAATGTTGCATTTGCGAAAATCCCATATTCGCATTTGCGAACAGAATGTTCGCATTTGTGATCCCTATCCAGCAAGGGCACCTTCGCATTTGCAATGCTGGCTTCACAAATGCGCAGCCTGCAGAACAGTTACACCAGCAAAATTTGAAGATCAGAAAAATGCAATTCGTGGCCTATCCGAAACTCACGCGAGCCCTCGGGGCTCCAAACCAAGTGTACACACTACCTCAAAAACATCCTATGAACATATCTGTGCGATCAAGTCGGCAAATAACATCATATACATCGAATTAAGCCTCAAAATCCATTAATTCTATCAAGTTTCATAAGACATAAAATTTTCTATTTTAAGCCTGAAACCCATCAAACGATATCCAATTTCAACCAAACTTTACAGAAAGTGCTCAAAGCATATATAAGACTTGTACCGGGCACCGAAACCAAAATACGGGCCCGATACCATCACTTTCCAATCAAATTTCATTTTCAATTTCCAAGATATTTTCAGAAAACAATTTAACTCAAAAATTTATTTATCGGGCTTGGGACCTCGGAATTCGATTCCGTGCATACTCCCAAGTCCCATATTTTTCTACGGACCCTCCGGGACCGTCAAATCATGAGTCCAGGTCCGTTTACCAAAAATATTGACCAAAGTAAACTTTAATCAATTAATCATTATGAAATCAACTTTTCACATCAAAGCTTCCTGAGTACACGCTCGGGCTACGCACGCATATCAAGGTGAGATTAACGGAGGCTTTCAGGGCCTTGAAACATAGATTTCTGATAAATTACACAAGATGACCTTTTTGGGTCATCACAAATTGGAATATCTATATGTTGCTGTCAAGCATCCCATGAGTCGTACATTGTGATTTATATGATTTTCCCTTAAGTGCTTCTTAGGTTTAATTGATAATCATCCATGTTGATGGTATTTCCTTGGTGTTTCCTATTAATGAGCATTTGTTCAAGCTGAGTTTTATTTTGTTAAGTTGATTGCTTAGGCGAGATAGGTTATAGATGTTTTCCCTTGCCGGGATGATTGGTTTCTTATTGATGACTTGAATATTGTTAATCGTTGTTATATTCGTTTTGTTTTTCCCCTTGTTATATAGTTTCACTTATTCTCGGTATTCCCTTCAGTGACTACTTCTTATGAGTGAGTTCTTACCATTCTTGTGATTTAAGTCTTTGTATTGATTTGCTCGCCGCACCTTGCATTCTGTCTTTTGTTGCTTTTGCGTCTATTGTGGCAATGTGTGCTGTTTCTGTCACATTATAGTTGTTTTCCTCAGTTGGATGCATTGCATATTTAAATTGGGACTACGAACGAGATTTCGGGAGCTTTCCCCCGTTACTGCTGGATATTTAAGTTGGGACTACAGACTTGATTTCGGGAGCTTTCCCTCAGTTGGCTGCATTGCATATTTAAATTTGGACTATGGACGAGATTCCGGGAGCTTTCCTCCTGTACTGCATTGCATATTTAAATTGGGACCACGAACGAGATTCCGGGAGCTTTCCCCCTGTACTGCATGACAAATTCTGAGTTCCGGTACATTTATCTTTAGGAGATTATGATGGAAAGATTTTTATTTCAAAGGTATAATTGGAAAACATTTGTCTTGCAGAAAATGGTATTGCAATATATTTATTGGGGAAGTATATTTAAAATCATCTATTTTGAAAGAACAATGTTTTAAGGATTTCCCTTTCTAAATATATATATATATATATATATATATATATATATATATATATATATATATATATATATATATATATATGTATTTTGAGAAAGTTTGTTTCAAGGGAAATTGTTCTATCCTGAAATGATCATATCTTTAAAGGATTCAATATAAACTGTTGTTTAAAAGTTTCACCAATTTATTGGGTTTATTGGATAAGTTTTGATGTGAACAAACTGACGCAGTACTGAGTTACCAGTGTTTTTATTGCGTGGCGGTTTTCCGGTTTTGATTTGTCTGTCTGTCCATTATTCTGTGTACTATTACGTTGTTTCGCTAATTTACTTTTGGTAATTCCTTCGGCATTGTATTGTCATGTTGTTAATTATATCGTTAAATCTTTAGATAGATATTATGTTCAGTCATTTCTATATTGATGTATTTTTAATTTATTAGACCAGTGGTGTCTTGCTTAGTCCTCGTCACTACTTCACTGAGGTTAGTCTTGATACTTACTGGGCACCGCTGTGGTGTGCTAATACTACACTTCTGTGCATTTTTTTGTGCAGATCCAGGTAATTGTTGTTAGTAGCTACGCAGATCATCACTGAGGAGACTCAAGGTAACCCGCTGCTGCATTCGCAGGCTTCGGAGTCACCTTCTTGTTTTTATTCAATTGTTCTTACTATTTCCAAACTGTTGTATTTAGGAGTTGTAGAAAATAACTTTGTAGAACTTATGACTTGTATTACCGGTTTTGGAAATTGGAAATTCTGTCAAGATTTCTATATCGAGACTGTTAGATTTCCTTGTTAATTATTGTTATTCAGCAAATTTTAGGCTTACCTAGTCCCTAAGACTAGGTGCCATCACGATATCTAACGGAGGGAAATTTGGGTCGTGACAACAGCCTGTTATACTCTCGTAGCCAGGAAGAGTATGCTCAACATTTGAGAGTGGTATTGCAGAGATTGAGGGAGGACAAGTTTGATGCAAATTCCTCCAAGTGTGAATTTTGGCTCAGTTCATTAGCATTTTTGGGGCACGTGGTGTCAAATAAAGGTATCCAGGAGATCAGACAAGTATGGATAGAGCTTCCAGAAGCTCCAGATTTCTTCGACCACAACTCTAGTGTTAGTTCTGCCATCAGCTTCAGGTTCTTATACCGCATATTGTGATGCCTCGAGGGTAGGCATTTGTTGTGTTTCGATGTGTAATAGCTATAATTTTTGGAAGGGGTGTAGAGAGAGATAAGTTTGAGGCTAATTAGGCGGGGTTATTTCTCGCGGGGTGTCTTAAGGTTGTGTGATCATTAGGTTGTTTTGTAGCAAGTCCTCTTTTATCAGTAATTGTTATATATTGAAATTTGAGTTTAGATCGCTTGTGGAAGTTGGCATGACTATTACGATGGTGAATGCGAGGTTTACAGATGATTTGATACATTAGATAGTCGGTGTTATATGAGCTTATGAAGGATTTAGTTGAATCTCACTGCGGTTCTGTGGCGGTGATAGCGTATGTGCATTGTGAGTTATTGGTTGCCTTGATCTATGGCCTTGGGCCAAGTGTGGGAGTTTGCTATTGATAAGTTGATTGTGCTACTAAGGGTCGTATGAGTTTTAGTTTGAGGTATACTGGTGAGTTAGTTGTGGCTTACAGGGGTTGAGATTGGGGATGACTCGAGTAATGGAAATTTTGGATACAGGTTGTAATGTACTCTATGGTAAATGGATTTTATTGAATGATTGAGTTGTACTTGTAAAAGGTGTAGTGTGTGCAACGTAGGAATTTGCTTGTTGCTTCTAGTGTGTGGACTACTTCCTAGGCTGTTGGTGTGCAAATGGGGACAGGTCGCTCGGTCTGTTTGATCAGTGTAATTGAGATTGGCATAGAGTGGATGACTCTCGAGAATGGTTCTGATGGATTCAAGGTTATATGTAACAATTGAGGATCTTCAAGGTGTGTATTTGGCTAGAACTAAGATTTCCGTTGGAGGGTGGCAAGACTTGTGGCATTTCTACGTTATCATGGATTCTACTTATTAGTATCAGGAAAAATGAAGGTAATGGATTTAGATTCGCATGAAGTCTCTTCGGGGTAAGTATTTTAAATGTGGTACTTTTGGGGATATTTGAAAGAGTATTCAGCGGCTTACGACTCTTAGACAGTATGGTGTTATGCTTGGGTCTTGTGTAGTGAGTCTGGGTTGAGAATTGTGGTATTAAGGCAAGGAGAGGTATCAATTTGAAGGTAATTCAGAAGTAACTTATATTAATAGGACAGCTTGGTAGTAGGTCAGATCGGCATGGTAAGGGGTATGACTAGTCCTTTGGGTGCTTATGAGGTAATGAGTTTCTACAGGTGTTTCTTGGCAATGGTCTCGGGTTTTGGTGACATGTGTACTTGGTTGAGTTAGAAGGATTCAGTCATGTCGGTTTGGTGTAGTACAAATGGGATTCAGAGAGTTCTTGATGGTCTCTATTATGGTTAAAGATGTGTATTTTCTATTGGCGTGAGGAGCATGTGATGTATAATGATTTTGCTTCTAGATGGGATCAAATGTAACGTTCTTGGCTAGTTGGGTATGTAGTTGCTTGTGGCTCGGAAGGAATTATGAAGTTCTCGTATTATCATAGGATGGCATGGTGTATGCGGTATGTTGTGTAGAGACTGAGATTGCATGTGTGAGGTCTCGGTTCAGTTTTGGAAGGAACATCATAAATTCTTAGGCAGTGTGCCTAGTTTCAGATGATTAGGTAAATGGTATCACTAATTGGTGCGGCTTGAAGAGGGTATACATTTCAGAAAGGGCAATGTATTTGAGTTAAGGATGCTTCATTGGTATTGCAACACTCTCTTGTTGGATCGACTGCTGATACTCCAGTTTGCTTGATGGCACAAAAGAATTTTAGGGGTATCTCTCGTGGAATGATTTGGTATTAGAGGTGTTATATATTTGAGCGGTCGAGTCGGGATCAGGTATGGTGATTTGTGCGCTTCATTGGACCTCGAGACTGATGGTTCTCATAAACAGGTTATTTTGTTGTTGTGGACCGCGAAGATTTGACAAAAGCTAGTCAGATGTTAGTATGTGACATGATGCAGTCTTTGTGAACTCGCAGAGAGTTATCTACCTATTGCGGGTGACCATAGTTGATTTGGGGATCATTGGTAAGCCCAGCATGGGTGTGTGTTTTGCACCGGGTAGAAATTGTAGACTCCGAATTGCTATTGTTTAGGGATGTACCATTCAATTGTCATTGAGTTTATTTGTGTTCTGGAGTGATCTATGAGTTACCTTTCTGTGTTTCGAGGAGTTCTGATTGTTGATTATATGCACATATGGTGCGGATCTATTTGGTCTTTGTAGCGGGATTTGAGTCAGGTAAGTAATTGGGTATTGCGGGATTGAAACATATTTGTTATGTTCTTTCTGGTTCGTGTGGCATGGTATCGTCCGATTTGTCACAACCCCAAACCCTAAGCCGGGCGTGATGGCGCCTATCATGGAACTAGGCTAGCCAACAATTACATACTGACATAATATTTCATAATTTTCAAAACTATTCCGATCTTTCACAACAATTCTTTCGCTTAAGCAGTTTAAAGCAACAAAATGAAATAAAAAATTTACACACTACCCCAAAAGCTAGAGTCAACCGTCATGACCATCTTCGAGTAGTAGAAAATAACCTTACAGTCATAATACATCAAGACTCAGAACGAAGAACTAAATACAAAACAAGAAAATGGGAAAGAGATGTTGTGGACGCTGAACAACTACCTTGAGGTCCCAATTCCGGCTCCACACGAGGAAGAAAAACTAGCGCTCGGTACCAGCACCTGTATCTGCACACAAGGGTGCGGGGAGTAATGTGAGTACGCCAACTCAATAGTAATGAAAGTAAATCAAGTGTAAGCAGTAAGAAACACATAAGATCAAATTATCAGTTCACAATAAGCACAACCTTTCTTTCCAACAATATATATATATATATATATATATATGTGTGTGTGTGTGTGTGTGTGTGTGTGTGTGTGTGTGTGTGNTATATATATGTGTGTGTGTGTGTGTGTGTGTGTGTGGTTGTGTGTGTGTTGTGTGTGTGTGTGTGTGTGTGTGTGTGTGTGTGAAATCAACATGCTTTAAAAGCCAACTTCACTAAAATCCTTTGAAAAATGTGTATTCCAAAAATTTTAGAAATAAAATATCCGAAGAGTTTAGTGTAAAATGAAATAAATCATCAATAGCCCCTAGGGCCAAAACATGAATCATGAATTTCCCTCGGGAAAAACACCACTTGGAAATCAGTCACCTAGCATACCTCACAATCACTCAGTATCATCCCCTCGGGCAACCTCACTGCCACTCATGCCTCCCAATTACTCGTCATTCGGCACTCACACTCAGTAGGTACCTGTGCTCATTGGAGGTCTGTACAGACTTCGGAGGGGCTCCTTCAGCCCAAGCGCTAATATCAAGCCACCTCGTGCAATCTCATATCCTCATAATCAGGCCCTCGGCCTTACTCAGTCATAAACTATCAGTTTGCCACTCGGGCTATCAGTAAAACAGGGTACTCGACCCAAAACATCATTTTATAACTCAAATAGTGTAAATAAGGCTGATTTTCGAAAACAGTTAAGCATAATATGACCGAGTGTAAGTCATAAGTCAACACAGTGAAGAAATAGCAGTATAAAGCCCCCAAGGGGTATAAACAAGTCGGCGCGAGGCCCCAACCAGGGATTACAACCCTAATATATCAATAGTTCTAGAACTCAATTTAACATATGATTTAGAGCAAAATACGCAACTCAATAAATGTCGCGGAAAGAACCAAGTCCAAATACGAATTAGTGCATGCTACACACTTGTCATCCGGCATGTGCACCACTCCAAAACTAGTGAGAAAATACGAAGTCCGGGGTTTCATACCCTCAGGACAAGATTTATAATCATTACTTACCTCAACCCAGCGTAAATACTAATCCGCGATGCTCTTGCCCCTCGAATAGGCTCCCCACTACTCTGAATCTAACCAAAACAAAATTAACATCATCAATATATGCTAAAGGAACAAGGCCCAATCGAAAACTATCAACTTTAGGCACAATTCCCAAAATTGGTCAAACTCGAGCCCTTGGTCCACGACTCGATATTCGATAAAAATTGCATCACAAGAATCCTCATCCTTTCCCGAGTCTACACATATAAAATGCATCAAAATCCGACCGCAATTGACCCCTAAATTCCTTAATTTTATGTCTCAATTTCCCAAGCCCTAAACCCCCAATTTATACCATTAAATCCACTAAAACCAAACCTAATCTGTAAAATAACAACATAGAATCGAGTCTTTAGTCCGAGAAACTTACCTCCACAGAACATCCTAAAAATCCTTCTTCAAATTGCTCCCAAAATGACTCAACCCGTATGCAAGAGTGATGAAAAATTCCAAAAACTCGCAGAGACAGGTATTTATACCTCCTGCCCAGTGAAACATCACCTGAGGCCCTTGCTTCGCACCTGCGGTCCCAGGTGCGCACCTGCGGAATTCCATTAAATGCCCAAATCTCGCACCTGCGGTGAGTCACCCGCACATGCGGCTCCGCAGGTGCGACCCGTGCCTCGCACCTGCGACTTCCTTCGGCCTGACCCCTTTTTGAACCTGCGCAAGCCAGCCCGCACCTGCGGAGTCACACCTGCGGCTACCCTTCCGCAGGTGCGGCCACAACAGATGCCTGGCACCAGCAGCTTCTTCACCTACATTTTCCTACTTCAATCCCTCCGATGACTATACGAAATCAACCCGAGCCCCTCAGGACCTTGACCGAAAACACAAACAAGTCCCAAAAACTTATTCAAGCTTAGACGATCCTTCGAAACACCCAAAATAATGCCAAAACATCAAAATCACATCGAATTCAGGCTTGTGAACTTTGAGATTTCTAAATCTCGCCAATGATGTCGAAACCAACGAAAACACGTCCAAATGACCTAAAAATTTGCACACACGTCCAAAATGACACTACGAACCTGGTCCAACTTCTGAAATTTTATTCCGACCCCGATAAGCTATTTTCCACTGCCGACCGAAAATCGCCAAAAACTAACTTTCGTCAACTCAAGCATAATTCTACACCGTACATCAAATCTTCATTCTGAAAACACTCCTAAGTCCCAAATCACCTAAAGAAGCTATCCGAGTCATAAAATCTACATTCCAAGGTCGTTTACCAATAAGTCAACCCCCAGTTGCTTATTCCAACTATTAGGCTAATTTAAGAGACTAAGTGTCTCAGTTCTCAGCACGGCCACTCTGAACCCGAACCAACCGACCCAACACAACATAAATAGGTTAAGAAACATATGATAAAGCATAAACGAGGGAAACGAGGCTAATATCACGGAACAATCGGTCGGGTCCTTACATCCCCCCCCCCCTCTTAAACAATTTTTCATCCTCGAACAGGTCTAGAAATATACCTAGAGTCTCAAATAAGTGAGGATATCTGCTCCGTATCTCCCGCTCGATCTCCCAGGTGTTATCCTCCACCGGCTGTCCTCTCCACTGAACCTTCACTGAAGCTAATCCTTAGACCTCAGCTTTATGACATGACGACCCAAAATAGCCACTGGCTCTACCTTATATGACATATCACCCTCGAGTTGAACCGTGCTGAAGTCCAAAACATGAGACGGGTCACCAACATACTTTCAGAGCATCGAAACATGGAAGACCGGATGTATGCTTGAGAAGCTGGGAGGCAAGGAAAGTCTGTAAGCCACCTCTACAATCCTCTGAATCACCTTAAATGGCCCAATGAACCGGGGACTCAGCTTTCCCCTCTTCCCAAACTTCATAACACCCTTCATGGGTGACACCTTCAGCAGCACCTTCTCCCCAACCATGAAAGACACATCTCGAACCTTCCGGTCCGCATAACTCTTCTGCCTAGACTGCGCCGTGTGAAGCCGCTCCTGAATCAACTTCACCTTACCCAACGCATCCTGAACCAAGTCTGTTCCCAATAGCCTAGCCTTGCCCACCTCAAACCAACCAACCGGAGATCTGCACATCCTACGATATAAAGCCTCATATGGAGCCATCTAGATACTAGACTGATAACTATTATTATATGCAAACTCCACGAGTGGCAGAAACTGGTCCCATGAACCCCTAAAATGAATGACACTCGCACGCAACATGTCCTCCAGAATTTGAATAGTACGCTCCGACTGCCCGTTGGTCTGAGGATGAAACACTGTGCTCAATCAACCTGACTACCTAACTCTCTCTGCACGGCCCTCCAAAACTGAGATGTAAACTTAGTACCTCTATCGAAAATGACAGAAACTAGAACCCCATGCAATCGGACAATCCCCTTGATATAAATCCCAGTTAATCACTCCGAAGAATAAGTAGTACCAATAGGAATGAAGTGCGCGCACTTGGTCAGCCGATCCACAATAACTCATATAGAATCAAACCTCCTCGAATTCCTTGGTGATTCGCTCCCACTTCCACTCCGGAATATCTAATCTTTAAAGCAATCCACCCGGTCTCTGGTGCTCGTACTTGACACGCTAATAGTTAAGACACCGATCCACGAACTCAACAATATCCCTCTTCATCAGCCTCCACCAATAATGCCGTCTCAGAAACTTGTACATCTTTACGACACCCGGATGGATGGAATACCGCGAACTATGGGCCTCAGCTACAATAAAATCTCGAAGTCCATCTATATTGGCCACGAATATCCGATCCTAAATTCTCATGACCCCATCATCACCAATAACCACATCCCTAGCATCATCGAGATGGACCCTGTCATGGAGAACGAGCAAGTGTCGATCATCATACTGGCGTGCTCTAATCTGATCATCAAGAGAAGACCTGGAGGCTACACAAGCCAATACCCACGGGGGCTCTGATAGATCCAATCTCACCAACTGACCCGCTAAAGCCTGAACATCAAGTGCTAAAGGTCGCTCTACTACTGGAAGGTAGCTAGACTCCCCAAACTCTCTGCTCTGTGACTCAGGGCATTAGCCACTACATTGGCCTTCCCCGGATGATATAGAATGGTGAGGTCATAGTCCTTCAGGAGCTCCAACCATCTTCTCTGATGCAAATTCAGGTCCTTCTGCTTAAGTTGATGACGCAACCTACGGTGATCAGTGAAAATCTCACAATGCACTCCATACAAATAATGACGCCAAAACTTCAAGGCGTGGACAATAGCTGCTAGCTCAAGATCGTGCACTGGATAATTCTTCTCGTGCACCTTCAACTTTCTGAACGCGTAGGCAATCACCATACCATCCTACATCAAAACCACTACAAGGCCAACTCTCGAGGCGTCACAGTAAACAGTATAAGAACCTGAACATGTAGGCAAAACCAACACCGAAGCTATAGTCAAAGCTCACTTGAGCTTCTGAAAGCTCTCCTCATACTCCTCACTCCACCTGAACTGAGCACCCTTCTAGGTCAGCCTGGTCATAGGTGTTGCAATAGATGAAAATCCCTCTACAAAATGGTGATAATACCCTGCCAAACCAAGGAAACTGCGAATCTCGGTAGCTGATGATGGTCTAGGCCAGCTTTACACCGCCTCTATCTTTTTTGGATCAAGATGAATACCCCCATTGAACACCATGTTCCCCAAGAACACTACTGAATCAAGCAAGAACTCACACTTTGAAAATTTTGCATACAACTTATTCTCCCTCAAGGTCTGAAGCACAACTCTCAAATGCTGCTCATGATCCTCCCAAGATCGGGAATACTCCAAGATATCATCAATAAACACGATGACGAAAGAATCCAGATAAGGACGGAATACACTGTGCATCAAGTGCATAAAGGCTGCTGGGGCATTGGTCAACCCGAATAACATAACAAGAAACTCATAATGACCATATCAAGTCCTGAAGGCAGTCTTCGGGATGTCAGGCCCCCAAATCTTCAACTGATGATAGCCAAAACGCAAGTCAACCTTGGAAGATAATTGACACCCTGCAACTGATCAAAAAAGTCATTTATACGAGGCTAGGGATATCGGTTCTTCATCGTAACCTTGTTCAGCTGCCGATAATCAATACACATACGCATAGAACCATCCTTCTTCTTCACGAACAACACCGGAGCACCCCAAGGTGACTCACTAGGCCGAATGAACCCCTTATCTATGAGTTCCTGAAGTTGCTCCTTTAATTCCTTCAGCTCCGGTGGTGCTATAAGATAAAGTGGAATAGAGATAGGTTGAGTGCCTGGCACCAGTGCAATACCAAAGCCAATGTCCCTGTCAGGAGGCATGCCTGGAAGTTCTGTAGGAAACACGTCCGGAAAGTCAAGGACCACAGGAACCGAATCAATAGCGGGAGCCTCATTACTGACATCCCTCACAAAAGCCCAATACGATAAACACCCCTTTTCAGCAATACGCTGAGCCTACAGGTAAGAAATCACCCTGATAGGCACATACTCAGAAGAACCTCTCCACTCAACCCTCGGAAATCTTGGCATAGCTAAGGTCACGGTCTTAGTGTGACAATCAAGAGCAACATGACACAGAGATAGCCAATCCATGCCCAATATCACATCAAAATAAATTATGCTAAATAATAATAGGTCAATTCGGGTTTCCATACCCCCAATAGATATCGCACATGATCGATGCACACGATCCAAAACAACAGTATCGCCCACCGGAGTCGACACATGAACTGATGTAACTAGAGACTCACGAGGCATATCTAGATAAGGGGCAAAATATGATGAAACATAGGAATATGCAGAACCACGGTCAAATAAAGCCAAAGCATATCGGTGACAGACCGAGACAATACATGTGACCACTGCATCAGAGGCCATAGCATCTGGCCTAGCTGGAAGTGCATAGATACGAGCATGGCCCCCACCGGCACGACCTTCCCCTTCTCGGTCGGCCCCTAGCGGTCTGGCCCCCAACCCTAGCTGTGTGCGCGGGTGGTAAAGTAAATGGAGCCGAAGTCGAGGGTTGGCCCATCTGCTGAGAAGAACCACCAGAACGACGGGGACACTGCTTCCACATGTTCCCAAACTCTCCGCACTCAAAACAACTCTCTGGAGCTGGAGAAGGGAACTGATAGAAACCCCTGGCACTAGAATGACCACAAGAAGAATCATGCATAGAGAAACTCTGAACTGGTGGTGCTCGAGCTGCGCTCTGGGATCGAAGGGAAGTAGAACGACCTGGCTGAGAACTGTGAGGACTATGCCCAGAAGATGCACCACTATGGGCTGGGCGGACTGACTGAGGAGGCTTGAATGAACGACATCTACCATGCTGAAACTGCTCCCTAGAAGAAGCACCACTAGAACCACCCGATCCACGAGGCTTCTTAGCCTCCCTCTGCTCCCACTCCTAGCGGCAAATCGACTAAATATCTCGAGCAATATCAACAACCTGCTCGAAGGTCGGACCTGATACCTTCTCCCGAGTCATAAAAAGGCGGAGCTGATAAGTGAGGCCATCCATGAACCTCCTAATCCTCTCCCTATCCGTAAGAACCAACTCGGTGGCGTGACGAGCCAACTTTGAAAACTGCTTCTCATACTGCGTCATTGATAGCTCCTCCTAATGCAGCTGCTCAAACGGCATGCATTGCTCCTCCTTGTGATACTAGGGTACATACTTCTCCAAGAAGACAGTGGAGAACTGCTTCCAGGTAAGGGTACTGAACCAACAGGCATACACCTCACAAAGGTCTCCCACCAAGTAAAAGCAGCCCCAAAAAACTGAAAGGTAGCAAACGAGACCGCACTGGTCTCCAGAATCCCAGCAGTATGAAGCATCCTCTGACACTTATCCAGAAAACCCTTGGCATCCTCGCCCTCAGCACCACTGAATGTCGGAGGCTGAAGTCAACTAAATCTCTCCAGTATACGCTGCTCATCATCTAGCATAGCCGGAACCACGAAGTCCTGAACTGGAGCAACCGGCTGGGTTGGAACTGCCTCCGGTGTCTAAAGGCCCTGAGTAAACCTGCTTATATGCCCGGCCAGCTGTAGTCTGGCTGCCTCTCCCGGCTTGAGAAGTAGTAGCAGTAGAAGACGCATCAACGGCCTGAGCAAGGGTGGTACATACAGTCAAGATCTGAGCCAAGCTCTCCTGAAGACCCGGAATAACAATAGGCACCGCCGGTGCCTGAGCTTGTCATGCTGGAGTATCTCTTGCGGGAACCTAATCCTGAAGGGTAGGTGGACCCTCTGGTACTGCCCCGACTACTACCCGGGATGGTCCCCTACCTCTACCATGGCCTCAACCTCTCACTGGTCTAGCTGGTGGCTGGTCACCCCTATCGGTAGCGCGAGTCCTCACCATCTGTGAGAGAATGAAACAACAGAAGTTTAAATTTCCAGAATCAACAAAATGGCACGACATAATTCAAGAAAAGTGAGATTTTCCTAAGGGTTCTGCACCCTCTCGAAGATAAGTACAAATGTCTCTATACCGATCCGCAAGACTCTACTAAACTTGCTCATGACTGTTGGGTCCAATGTAACATAGGCTCTGATACCAACTTGTCACGACCTTAAATCCTAAGTCGGTCGTGATGGCACCTATCATGGAACTAGGTTAGCCAATAATTACATACTGACATAATATTTCTTAAATTTCAAAACTATTCCAACCTTTCACAAAAATTCTTTCGCTTAAGTAGCTTAAAACAACAAAATGAAATAAACAATTTACACACTACCCCACAACCTATAGTCAACCGACATGAGCATCTACAATAGTAAAAAATAACCCTACAGTCATAATACATCAAGACTCGAAACAAGGAACTAAATACAAAACAAGAAAATGGAAAAGAGATGATGTGGACGCTAAACAACTATCTTGAAGTCCCAATTACGGCTCCACGCGAGGAAGAAAAACTAGCACTCGGTACCAGCAATTGTATCTGCACACAGGGGTGCAGGGAGTAATCTGAGTACGCCAACTCAGTAGTAATGAAAGTAAATCAAGTCTAAGCAGCAAGAAACACATAAGATCAAATCATCAGTTCACAATAAGCACAGCCTTTCTTTCTAGCAGTATATATATGAAATCCACATGCTTTAAAAGCCAACTTCAGTAAAATCCTTTGAAAAATGTGTTTTCCAACAATTTCAGAAATAAAATACCCAAAGACTTTAGTGTAAAATGAAATAAATCATCAATAGCCCCTCGGGCCAAAACATGAATCATAAATTGCCCTCGGGCAAACCATCACTCAGTGTCAGCCCCTCGGGAAACCTTACTGCAACTCATGCCTCCCAATCACTTGGCACTCGCACTCAGTAGGTACCTGTGCTCAGTGGGGGTGTGTACATACTCCGGAGGGGCTCCTTCAGCCCAAGCGTTAATATCAAGCAACCTCGTGGCGTCTCATATCCTCACAATCAGGCCCTCGGCCTCACTCAGTCAAAAAATCTTTGTAAGCCACTCGGGCTATCAGTAAAACGGGGTACTCGACCCAACACAGTGAGGATAATATGGATTGTTAAGCATAATATGGCTGAGTATAAATCATAATCCAACACAGTGAGGAAATAGCAGTAAAAATCCCCAGAGAGGTCTAAACAAGTCGGTGTGAGGCCCTAAACATGGCTTACAACCCAAATATATCAATAGTTTTAGAACACAATTTAACATATGATTTAGAGTAAAATACGCAACTAAATAGTTGCTACGGAAAGGACGAAGTCCAAATCCGAATGAGTGCACGCTACACACTCGTCATCCGGCATGTGCGCCACTCCAAAACTAGTAAAAAATACGAAGTCTGAGGTTTCATACCCTCAGGACAAGATTTATAGTCATTACTTACCTCAACCCGGCCCAAATACTAATCCGCGATGCTCTTGCCCCTTGAATCGGCTCCCGACTTCTTTGAATCTGAGCAAAACAAGATTAACATCATCGATATATGCTAAAGGAACTAGGCCCAATCGAAAACTATCAATTTTAGGCAAAATTCCCGAAATTGGCCAAACCCGAGCTCCAGGCCCATGTCTCGGAATTCGATAAAAATTGCATCACAAGAATCTCATCCTTTCCCGAGTCTACACATATAAAGTGCATCAAAATCCGACAACAATTGACCCCTAATTTCTATAATTATAAGTCTCAATTTCCCAAGCCCTAAACCCCCAATTTATGCCATTAAATTCACTAATTCCAAGCCTAATCCATCAAATAACAACATAGAATCGAGTCTTTAGTCCGAGAAACTTACCTCCACAGAAGATCCTCGAAATCCTTCTTCAAATTTCTCCCAAAATGACTCAACCCGCATGCAAAAGTGATGAAAAATCCCAAAAATTCGCGGAGCCATGTATTTATACCTCCTGCCCAGTGAAGCCGCACCTGCGGCCCTTGTTTCACACATGCGGACACGCACCTGCGGTCCGAGGTGCGCACCATGCCTCGCATCTGAGACTTCCTCCAACCTGACCCCTGTTCTCACCTGCACAAGCCACCCTGCACCTGCAGCTCTGCAGGTGCGACCACACCATATGCCTGGCACCAGCAGCTTCTTCAACTGCATTTTCCAACTTCAATCCCTCCGTTGACTATCTGAAATCATCCCGAGCTTCTCGGGACCCCGACCAAAAACACACACAAGACCCATAACCTTATTCAAACTTATTCGAGCCTTTGAAATACCCAAAACAACACTAAAACACCAAATCACATCGGATTCAAGCTTATGAACTTTGAGATTTCTAAATCTCGCCAATGATGTCGAAACCAACCAAACCACGTCTGAATGACCTGAAAATTTGCATACACGTCCAAAATGACACTATGAGCCTACTCGAACTTCTGAAATTCCATTCCAACCCCGATAACCTATTTTCGACTGCCGATCGGAAATCGTCAAACACTATTTTTTGCCAATTCAAGCCTAATTGTACACCGGACATCAAATATTCATTCCAAACACACTCCTAAGTCCCAAATAACCTAACGAAGCTATTCGAGCTATAAAATATACATTCTGAAGTCGTTTACTTATAATTCAACTCCCAGTTAACTTTTCAAACTATTAAGCCAATTTAAGAGACAAAGTGTCTCAATTCTCACCACGACCACTCAGAACCCAAACCAACCGACTCAACACAATATAAATAGACTAAGAAATATATGATAAGGCAGAAAAGAGGGAAACGGGTCTAATCTCACGGAACGACCGGCCGGGTCGTTACACGATTTCCCCATGGTTATGGAAATGCTCTTTGAGTACTTGATATCGAATTGTGCATGGTCATCGATTTTTCGGCAAGGTGGCTTGAAGTATTTCATGTGAACCAGCATTTGGATGGGATCACGCATTGTAGCAGAGTTATGTAAAGGTATGACTCTTAGTGTCCGATTCGTGTGTTTTGGTTTTCGATGTGTGTTAGCCTCTTAGCGTGGTGTTGTGATGGTACTTGATAAGCTGGCGGGATAGTTCTCTCGTGTGAATCATTTCTATGATTTGATTATGTTGGGATGCTGCTATTGGGTGCATGAGTTGCACAGGTTATGGCTTTGGATTGTATTGATGTGTCGGGTCATCAGAGTGGTCATATTGGATGAGAAGAGATCACTAGACCTAGAATAAATACTATCGAAATTGAGTACAACATAGTTGGACGGATAATATCGGAAGTCGACTTAGAAATCTGCTATAGTTCCTGTCGGAGAAAGGGGAGCTCTATGTAGGGTTGATCGGATGAATGGTTACTAGTTTCTGTGTGTTTCTTTCAACATAGCAGTATATGGAAGTGTATTTGCTTGATAAGAGGTTATTTACCGGTATTGGGATTTTGGAGAAGCTATTGTGATTGGGACTTATCGCTATGAGTGTTTGAGTCATGTGTTATATCATGGGATTACATCATGGGTTACGTATATGGATTGATACAACGTGTTTAGACTTATTCAGTCATAGTTGTGGAATTTTGATCTTATAGCTTATTGTAGAAGTGGGTATTTGTTTCTAAGGTTTATGAGTTAGGGTGGATTGTGAAATTTTAGCTATGTTGTGCTATTTGACCTATATGGGATAGGTTGATGTGGGATCACCCTCGGGTATGTGCATAGTAGGTTACACGACAATTATCGATGGGTCTTGAACAAATCTGGGCACGTTCGAGGACGAACGTATGTTTAAGTAGGGGAGAATGTAACGACCTAATCGATCATTCCGAGAGTTTAGCCCCGTTTTTCCCCATTTCTACTTCATTTTGTGTGCTACAGCTCTTTTACGTTGTGTTAGGTTGATTGATTAGTGTAAGGAGTGGTTGAGGAGAGAAATCAGATACTGAGTCTCTTGAGTTGGTTAAATAGTTGGAAAAGTCAACCAGAAGTTGACTTAGGGGTATATGGCCTCGGAATGTGGTTTTACGATTCAGATAGCTTTGTTAGGTTATTTGAGACTTAGGAGTGTGTTCGGAATTTTTATCAGATGTTCGTGGAAGAATTAGGCTTGAATTGGCGAAATTGAATTTTCAGCAATTTCCAGTCGGCTGTGGAAATTTGCTATCGGGGTCGGAAAGAAATTTCGAAAGTTTGGAAATCCTTAGGCTTGAATTTTGGATTAATTCGGTGTTTTGATGGTGTTTTAGGTGTCCTGAAGGTTCGACTAAGTTCGGGTGATGATATATGACTTTTTGGTACTTTTGATTGAGGTCATGACGGCATCGGGATGAATTCAGATGGTTAACGCAAAGATTTGGATCTTAGTTTGAGAAGCTATAGCTGCTGTTTCTGTCATCCGCACCTACGGATTGGGGACCGCAGGTGCGAGATTGTAGATGCGTGAGGCGAGGCTGCAAATGCAAAGAGTGAGGGGCTAAGGCAATTTTTGCAGGTGCGCACATTAGACTGCATCTGCGAGACCGCATATGCGGATATTGACAGCAGAAGCGTATTTCCCTGGGTTAAGTGAAAACAACACCTGCGATGGATTTTCCGCAGGTACGGCGCCGCAAGTGCGAGTGTTCTGGACAGAACCTATATAAGGTTGCCTTCGCGCAATTTGGTCATTTTTCCATCATTTGTGTTCGGTCTTGGAGTTTTTTGAGAGGATTGGAAGAGGGATTCGAGTGGTAACACCTAGAGGTAATGTTTTTGAACTCAATACTCGGTTCTATGATGATTTCTAACTGATTTGACAGGAAATTTATGGGAATTAAGGGTTAAAATTGAGGGATTATGGCTTGAAATTTGGAGACTTTGATTTGAGGATTTGTGGGGTCGTCTGTTGTCGGATTTTGATGTATTTGGTATGTATTGACTCGTGAGAGGTTAAGGATTCTATTTTTGGGATTGTTATCGAATTCCGAGACGTGGGCACAGGGGTCGGGTTTAGCCAAATTCTAGATTTCTGATGTAAATTGAGTATTTTCGTGTGGGTTTTGTTCCGTTAGCGTATATTGATGGTATAAATCTTATTTTGAATAGATTTGAGGCCGAATCGAGTGGCAAGGGCATCGAGAGTAGATTATCATCCGGATTGAGGTAAGTAATGATTGTAAATCTTGTCCTGAGGGTATGAAACCCCATCCTTCACCTTGTATCACTATTTTTTAGAGGCACACATACCAGATGACGAGTGTGTAGCATACACTGTTGGGGGATTGTGACTCGGTCCATCCCGTAGCAACTATTAAGTTGCGTATTTGACTAAGAAATCATATGATATGTTATGTTTTAGAGATATTTACTATGTTTTGGGTTAAATGTTGTATCTGGGCCTCATGCCAAGTTGTTTGGACCCTTATTTACTCTACTTGATGCATAAAAATGATATTTTGGGCTGAGCACCCTATTTTACTGATAGCCTGAGTGGCTTGAGAGGTTTCTGACTGAGTGAGGCCGAGGGCTTGTGTTGTGAGGAATAGATAGGGATCGGGATGCACGCCGCAGCAATACATATATGGATGGTGATGCACTCCGTCGCGAGATATGTTGGATCGTGTTGCACGCCGCAACGAGATATATGGATCAGGCTGCACGTCATAGCAATATTGGGTCGGGCTGCGCGCTGCAACGATATAGCACTTAGGATGTAGGAGCCCCTCCGAAGTCTATACACCCCTAGTGAGCGCAGGTACCTACTGAGTGCGAGTGTCGAGTGCCGAGTGACGAGTAATTAGAAGGCATGAGTGGCTGTGAGGTTGCCCGAGAGGCTGATTACGAGTGATGGTGAGGTATGCTGAGGGACTGATTTTGAGTGATCTTATGCCCGAGGGACGGTTTATGAAAAATGTTTTTGCCCGAGAGGCTTTTTATGATTTTTATCGTTTTTACACTAAACTTCTTGAAAGTTATATTGAGACTGTTGGCAAGTATATTCTAAAAATATTTTTACTGAAATTGGCTTTTAACTGTGATGATTTAACGTATACAATGTTGGAATGAAAGACTGTGCCTCTTGTGATTTGATGACCAGATTTTATGTGTTTCATACTACTCTTACCTTATTTACTTTAATTACTACTGAGTTGGAGTACTCACATTACACCCTGCACCCTGTGTGCATATGCAGGTGCTAGGGCGAAGTGAGTTGTTTACCTGTTCCAGAGATTTCTCGGAGATTTGCGAGGTAGTTGCACGCATCCGCAGCTTTCTTTCTCCTTCTTACTATTATAGAGTTTATTTTCTAGACTTGTACATCTTCTTTAGATGCTCATAAATAGTGACTCCGAGATTTTGGGTTGAATCTATTATTCGGCATATCTTAGTCTGTTTAAAAATGCTTAAATGAAACCTTTATAAATTATCGGCTTAGAAATGATAAAAACGGAAGGTTCTTTATGTTTTGGATATTGAATTGGCACGCCTGCCTCATTCGCCCGTTAAAATAAACATCTCAAAATTTCTCTCACGCTGTCTCTTATTCCTAATATTTTGATCCTCTGCAATTCTGATATACTTTGCATTATCAACTGGAGCAATTTCAGCAGGGTTTTTATTTAAAAGGCAAGGAGGATTATTGATTGGAGTAGTACTTATAAGCAATACAGTTATAGGGATACTGTTGTAATCAACATCTAATGACTTAGAAGCTTTATCAGTATCCAACGAAAGCACCATAGAACTTGATGTACAAATAATTCCTCTTGAAATATTATTTTCATCATGAATAAGAGCAAGGTCAACGGGGTTTGATTAAAAAAGAAAGAATGATTCTTAGTAGGAATGCTACTTAATGGATGTACAGTTATACGGATGTCCACATTAAGTGTACAAGTTGAAATAACACTAATTCTTTGTATAATTAATTTTCATTTATGACTTAATCAAATGTTGTTAAAATATGCATGAATATTGAAATTTTACAACTGATTTTGAAAATATATTTATTAATTATTTGCAAAGCACGTGCCCAGATACTGGTGACTTAATAGCATAAGAAATTACCTTTAGTTACTAGATCAAAACAGAACTATGTAAGTCAATCCATATTTCTTTTATTACGTACAAAGGCTCATTTCTTCTCTGCCCCATTCGCCCCATACATGTAATACAATATTTGTCCAGAATACAAACTGGACAAAAGGAAAAAAAAATATACAACACATCCGAGGGAGACTCTGTTGGTTGTGGGTCGTCTCGAGATAAACAGCTCTCCTAAGTCTCCATGTCAGCCACACCACTACGTCAAGCAGGGCCACTAGATATACATGTACCTATGCAACAAAAATGCACATCAAGTGTAGTGTGAGTACGAAAACAACGTGTACTCAGTAAGTATCCCGCCTAACCTCGAAGAGGTAGTGATGAGAGGTCGACTTTGACATTTGCTAGAGGTCAATTTAATATAAACAAGGGTGACGCTAAGCATGGATATCATAATTAATTAACAAATAGTGACAGGAAGGAACAACTTCATCCATAATTACAAATTTTAATCTCGTCATTTCAGTTGACACCATATAATTCAAGGACAGTAAACAGTTCAAATCACATAAAGTACTCAGCAAATATCATGCGCAAGTAATGTCGAGGGTTGAACCGCCTGAACCAACATAAATGTAAAATGTGCACTGTCGAAGGGTCAAACGGCGCGAACCATAGATGCATCTATTAACCTGTCGTGGAGGACGGCTTGCTCCTATGAGAGTAGTGAAGAAATCACCCCACTCGCGGAATATAAATTGTGAAGCAGTCACACATAAGCATACACATTCAAACAGTCCACCCCGACTATATCGGGAAAACAATTACCCAAGAAAATGACAATTTCTCTTTTGATGGTCGCAAAGATAGTATTTAAATATTTTCTAGAAATTCATTTTCCAAGTTGGATAATGTTTAAACATTTTTAAATTTATTAGTAAAGTTACAAGTATGGCAAATAAAACATGTTTTTGGGTCCTATACTACCCGGATATAAGAATAATAGTAGCTACACACGGAATCTCACCACCTCGTGCGTACGTAGCCCCCACAAATAGTAGCACATGATTGATTATTTCACCTATGGGGACAATTCCCCCTTACAAGGTTAGAAAGGAGACTTACCTCGCTCTGAAGTTCCATAACCAACTTCCAAGCCCTTATGATGACTCAAACTGATGCACAATGCCCCAAAACTAGCCAATGATTACACAAATCCATTAATAGATGCTCAAATATCCATTAGAATCCAATTTATAACAATTCCTAACCCCGATCAAAAAGTCGATAAAAATTACCCTCGGGCCCGCGTGCTCGAGTTTGATGTGATATTGGGCATGGATTGGTTATCTTCGTGTCATGTTGTTCTTGATTGTGACGCTAAGACCGTGACCTTAGCTATTCTAGGATGTCCGAGGGTTAAGTGGAGAGGTTCTTCTGAGTATATGCCTTGCAAGGTGATTTCCTACCTGAAGGCTCAGCGCATGGTTGAGAAAGGGTGTTAATCTTATCTAGATTTTGTGAGGGATGTCAGTGGTGAGACTCCCGCTATTGATTCGGTTCCTATGGTCTGTGTTTTTCCGGACGTGTTTCTTGCTGACCTGCCAGACATGCCGCCTGACAGGGACATTGATTTTTGTATTGACCTAGTGCCAGGCACCCAGCCTATATATATTCCACCTTATCTTATGGCATCATCGAAGCTAAAGGAATTAAAGAAGCAGCTTCAGGAACTCCTAGATAAGGGGCTCAATCGGCCTAGTGTGTCACCTTGGGGTGCACTGGTGTTGTTTGTAAAGAATAAGGATGGTTTTATGCGTATGTGTATTGATTATCGGCAACTGAACAGAGTTATAGTGAAGAATCAGTATCTCTCGCCTCGTATAGGTGACTTAATTGATCAGTTGCAGGGTGCCAGGCTATTTTCCAAGATTGACTTGCATTCCAGTTATCATAAGTTGAAGATTGGGGGGCCAGACATCCCGAAGACTGCATTCAGGACTAGATATGGTCATTATGATTATCTGGTTATGTCTTACGGGCTGACCAATGCCCCAACAGCCGTTCTGCACTTGATGCACAATGTATTTCAGCCTTATTTGGATTCTTTTGTCATCGTGTTCATTGACGATATCTTGGTGTATTCCCGATTTCAGGAGGATCATGAGCAGCATTTGAGAGTTGTGCTTCAGACCTTGAGGGAGAAGAGATTGTATGCAAAATTTTTGAAGTCTGAGTTCTGGCTTGATTCAGTAGCATTCTTAGGGCATATGGTGTCCAGTGAGGGTATTCAGGTTGATCCGAAGAAGGTAGAGGTGGTGTAGAGTTGGCCTAGACCGCCATCAGCTACTGAGATTCATAGTTTCCTTGGTTTGGCAGGGTACTATCGTTGTTTCGTCGAGGAATTATCGTCTATTACTGCCCCTATGACCAGACTGACCCAGAAGGGTGCTCAGTTCAGGTGGACTGAGGAGTGTGATGAGCGCTTTCAGAAGCTCAAGTCAGCTTTGACTACAGCTTCGGTATTGATTTTGCCTACGGGTTTAGGTTCTTATATAGTTTATTGTGATGCCTCGAGAGTTGTCCTTGGAGAGGTTTTGATGTAGGACGAAGGGTGATTGCCTACGCATCCAGGAAGATGAAGGTGCACGAAGAGAATTATCCAGCGCACGATCTTGAGCTAGTATTTATTGTTCACGCCTTGAAGATTTGTCGTCACTATTTGTATGGAGTGCATTGTGTGATTTTCACTGATCACCGTAGTTTGCAGCATCTGCTTAAGCAGAAGGATCTGAACTTGCGTCACAAGAGGTGGTTGGAGCTTCTCAAGGATTATGACCTCACTATTTTATATCATCCGGGGAAGGCCAAAGTAGTGGCCGATGCCCTGAGTCGCAGAGCGGAGAGTTTGGGGAGTCTAGCCTACCTTCCAGTAGTAGAGCAACCTTTAACACTCGATGTTTAGGCTTTAGCGGGTCAGTTGGTGAGATTGGATCTATTAGCGCCTCCGTGGGTATTGGCTAGTGTAGCCTCCGGGTCTTCTCTTTACGATCAGATTAGCGCACGCCAGTATGATGATCCACATTTGCTTATTCTTCAGGAAAGGGTCCGTCGCGATGATGCCAGGGATGTGGTTATTGGTGACGATGGGGTAATAAGGATGCAGGGCCGGATTTGCACGCCCAATGTAGATGTGCTTCGAGATTTGATTCTTGTTGAGACCCAGAGTTCGCGGTATTCCATCCATCCCGGTGCCGCAAAGATGTATTAGGATTTGAGGCGGAATTATTGGTTGAGGCGGATGATGAAAGATATTGTTGAGTTTGTGGCTTGTTGTCTCAACTGTCCGGAGATCAAGTATGAGAACCAGGGACCAGATGGATTGCTTCAGAGATTTGATATTCTAGAGTGGAAGTGGGAGCAGATCACCATGGAATTCGTAGTTGGACTCCCACGGACGTCAAGGAGGTTTGATGCTATATGGGTTATTGTATATCGGCTGACCAAGTCCGCGCACTTCATTCCTGTTGGTACTACTTATTCTTCGGAGCGGATAGCTGAGATTTATATCAGGGAGATTGTCCGATTGCATGGGGTTCCAGTTTCTATCATTTCTAACAGAGTTACTCAGTTCACATCTCAGTTTTGGAGAGTCGTACAGAGAGAGTTGGGTACGCAGGTCGAGCTGAGCACAACGTTTCATCAGACTGACGGGCAGTCGGAGCGTACTATTCAGATTTAGGAGGATATGTTGCGTGCATGTGTCATTGATTTTGGGGGTTCATGGGACCAGTTTCTGCCACTCGTGGAGTTTGCATATAATAATAGTTATTAGTAGAGTATCCAGATGGCTCCGTATGAGGCTTTATATGGTAGGAGGTGCAGATCTCCGGTTGGTTGGTTGAGTCGGGCGAGGCTAGACTATTGGGCACAGACCTGGTTCAGGACGCATTGGGTAAGGCGAAGTTTTTTCAGGAGCGGCTTCGCACGGCGTAGTCTAGGCAGAAGAGCTATGCAGACTGGAAGGTCCAGGATGTGTCTTTCATGGATGGGGATAAGGTGTTGCTGAAGGTCACCTGGTGTTATGCGGTTCGGGAAGAGGGGAAAGCTGAGTCCCAAGTTCATTGGGCCATTTGAGGTGCTTCAAAGGATTGGCGAGGTGGCTTATAGACTTTCCTTGCCTCCCAGCATGGCGAGTATTCATCCGGTGTTCCATGTTTCGATGCTCCGGAAGTATGTTCACCTGTATCATGTTTTGGACTTCAGCACGGTTCAGCTCGAGGGTGATATGTCATATGAGGTAGAGCCAATGGCTATTTTGGGTCGTCAGGTTAGGAAGTTGAGGTCTAAGTATTTAGCTTCAGTGAAGATTTAGTGGAGAGGGCAGCCGGTGGAGGATGCCACCTGGGAGACCGAGCGGGATATGCGGGATAGATATCCTCACTTATTCGAGAATCCAGGTATGTTTCTAGACCCGTTCGGGGATGAACGTTTGTTTAAGAGGGGGAGGATGTAACGACCCGGCTGGTCGTTCCGTGAGATTAGCCCAATTTCCCCCATTTCAGCTTTATCATATGTTTCTTAGCCTATTTATGTTGTGTTGGGTCAGTTGGTTCGTGTTCGGAGTGGTCGTGGTGAGAATTAAGACACTTAGTCTCTTAAATTAGCTTAATAGTTGAAAAAGTCAACAAGGAGTTGACTTATTGGTAAATGACCTCGAAATACGTATTTTATGGCTCAGATAGCTTCTTTATGTGATTTGGGACTTAGGAGTGTGTTCGGAAAGATGTTTTGATGTCCGATGTAGAATTAGGCTTTAATTGGTGAAAGTTAGTTTTTGGCGATTTCTGGTCGGCAGTGGAAAATAGGCTATCATGGTCGGAATGGAATTCCGACAGTTGGAGTAGGATCGCAATATCATTTTGGATATGTGTGCAAATTTTCAGGTCAATCGGATGTGTTTTGGTTGGTTTCGGCATCATTGGCGAAATTTAGAAGTTTCAAAGTTCATAGGTTTGAATTTGACGTAATTTTGGTGTTTTGTGTTGTTTTTGCTGTTTCAAAGGCTCGACTAAGTTTGAATTCTGCTATGGGGTGTGTTGGTATGTTTTGTTGAGGTCCCGAGGGCCCCGGGTGTGTTTTGACAGGTTAATGGATAAAGTTTGGATGTTGGAAGTTGCAAATTCTGTTGGTGTTCTGTTCTGGTGTCCTTCTATGAGATCACGTGGGTAAGAATGCGATTGCATAGTCTTGTTGGGGGCATCATGTGTTTTTATGCAATTTGATCGCGTGGGCGGAGGAAACGATCGCGTAGAGTGGGTTTTGTGTGCAGTGCAATCGCGTGGGTAAGGTCCACGATCGCATAGGGTGTTCTGAGGCGCATGAGGGGATGGGTGTTTGTTCTATGCGAACATGTGAGTTTTTACGCAAACGCATTGAGAGGGATGGTATGTGCATCGCGAACGCATCGCTGGGAATGTGATCGCACCGAGGAAAATAAATGGCTGGGCAGAATGTTTTAAAGGCCATTTGTGCGAGATTAGCTCATTTCTTTCCTCCATTTTTGAACGAGTGTAGAGCTATTTTAGGGGTATTTGAAATGGAAATCAAGGGAATCACTTGGAGGTAAGGTTTTCAACTTCATAATTCGTTTATATGTCATTTTCTAAGTAATTAAACCGAAAAATTGTTTGAACTAAACCCAAATTTGGGGAAGAAGGTGTATGGAATTTGAGATTTTCTTTTGAAGATTTGAGTGGGAAATTGTGGTCCGATTTTACTGTTCTTGTTATGTATAGAATAGTGGGAGGACGAGTATTCTAGTGATGTAAATTTTATCAAATTCGGAGACGTGGGCCCAGAGCTCGGGCTTGGCCGAATTTCGAGATTTTTGTATAAATTGATAGTTTTCGATTGGATTCTATTTTTTTAGCATATATTGATGATGTTAAACAGGTTTTGGTTAGATTCGGAACAATCGAGAGCCAATTTGAGGGGCAACGGCATAGTAGATGTGACGACCCGGTCGGTCCTCTTAAGAATTAACATCCCGATCCCCTGTTAACTGTTTTCCCCAAGCCTATTTCTGCTTAATTGAATTTCCGGGACGTTCGGTTTTAATGTTTCGGAGAGTTTTGGGATATTTAGTCTCTAAATTAGAGCTTAAGTGTTATAAAGTTACCCGTAGTTAGAGCAGTGTGAAGACGGTCTCGGAATGGAACGCCGATGGTTCCGTTAGCTCCGTTAGGTGATTTAGGGGCTAGGAGCGTGTTCGGAATGTATTTTGGAAGTCTGTAGCTCATTTAGGCTTGAAATGCCGAAGTTTGAATTTTTGGAGTTTCCGGTCAGATAGTGAATTTTTGATCCGAGGGTCGGAATGGAAGTCCGGAAGTTGTAGTAGTTCCGTCATGTCATTTGGGATGTGTGTGCAAAATTTGAGGTCATTCGGATAAGATTAGACGGGTTTCGGCGTCGGATGTGAATTCTAGAATTTTCCTAAGTTTCTAGGCTTGAACCTATGCATAATCGATGATTTTGATGTTATGAGAAGTGTTTTGAAGGCTCGACCTAGTTCAAATGAGGTTTTAGGGTTGGTTGGTGGTTTTGGTTGAGGTCCCAGGGGCCTCGGGGTTGTTTCGGATGCTTAACGGGTGAAGTTTGGGATATTGTTGCTGCTGAACCAGGCACCTTCTGGTGTCTTCGCACCTGCGAAGGTTTTTCCGCAGGTGCGGCCTCGCAGGCTCGATGGCCTTGATCGCAGGTGCGATAGGGGAGTCTTGGGCTAGTGGTCGCAGGTGCGACCTGGGTTCCGCAGGTGCGGTGATCGAGTATGCAGGTGCGGATTGCCTGTGTGGTTTATTCCAAAAATCCGAGAGTTCATCTCATTATTCTAAAAATCGGGTAAGAGCTCAAGAAGTGGAGATTTTCTGTGGGTTTTGAAGAGAAAGATCATAGGTAACATTTTCTAACCCTAATCCATTGTTAGACCATTATTTCCCATCGTTTTCTTTAGTTTATTTATCAAAAAAGGGGGAAAAGCCATAGGAAAGGGGATGAAATTTTCCCAATCCGAGATTCTGAAAAATTATGGTGTTTTTGGCATCGGATTTCGATTGTTTCTGGTTAAATGAGTTCGATAGTGAATGGGTGTCCTGAAAATATAACTTTTACCCGATTCCGAGTCGTGGGCCCGAGGGGCGGTTTGGTCATTTTACATAATTTCGCGCCTTAGCTTGAATTAGGCAGTATAATCAGTTGTATGAGATGTTATTTACGATATGTAATTGAATTGTATAGATTTGGGACATTTGGAGTCGGATACTCGTGGAAAACATGTGGTTTCAAGTTGATTTTGAGTCGGTTCGACGTAAGTGGCTTGTCTAACTTTGTGTGGGAGACCTTTCCCCTTAGGGTGTGATATTTGGTAATTGAATGCCTTGTACGTGAGGTGACGAGCGCGCACTTGTGCTAATTGTTGAAAAATCCGGTTTTACTTTAAATATTTAGACCGAATTTCTTTCTTACCTGTTTTATTTTAATTGTGACCATAGTCTATGTTAGCTTAGAAAATCATGCCTAGTGGCCCCAAATTGCCTATTCGCTTAAATTGCTTTAAATGTACTACGTGAAGCGTGTTAGGCTAGAACTACTTGTTGCCTTGTATTTTTGCACTCTAAATCTAGATGTCTTCTTGTTGTGGCTGCATAAATACTTTGGGACTACGAGACTGTATCCCGGGAGATCCCCCTGCATATTTACTTTTGGACTACGGGACGGTACCCCGGGAGATCCCCCTGCTTATTTACTTTGGGACTACTGGACGGTATCTCGGGAGATCCCCCTGCACCCTGATATTAGGACGACTGGACGGTTTCCCGGGAGATCCTTCGGATATACATATGATGGACTACGGGACGGTATCCAGGGAGATCCTTCGGATATACTTATGATGGACTACGGGACGGTATCCTGGGAGATCCTTCGGATATTCATATGATGGACTACGGGACAGTATCCCGAGAGATCCTTCGGATATACATATGATGGACTACGGGATGGTATCCCGGGAGATCCTTCGGATATACATATGATGGACTACGGGGCGGTATCCCCGGAGATCCACTGGACATTTGAGAAAAGTACTACAGGACGGTATCCTGGGAGATCCTCATTGTTACCATTGTTATTATGTTGTACATATTCCGGGTTTACTCTATTATTGTGTTTATTTATTACCTGGTTTGACCTGTCTTATTTCACTGATGTACTCATTATTACCGCCTGTTTTCATACTATAAATTCCTATTATATTGTTTGACCTCAGTAGGGCCCTGACCTTCCTCGTCACTACCCGACCGAGGTTAGGCTTGGCACTTACTGAGTACCGGTGTGTTTTACTCATGCCCTTTCCTGCGCATGTTTTTCATGTGCAGATCTAGGTACCTCCACTCAGGCGCACTATCCCCAAGGTTGTGAGATACAGCAGATTCTTCGAGGTACATCTACCGCGTCCGCAGACTAGGAGTCTCTATCTTATTCCAGCTTTTTGTGAAAAGTTTATCCTTCCTTACGGTTGTATAGATATTCTAGAGTTAGAGCAATGCATTAGATTCTGTTAGCCTGTGGTTCCCGTGAGTTTTCGGGTTTTGGAGTGATGTTGTAGATTACCATATTGTTTTGAGTTGTATATGCCAAGTGGCGTATATATACAGTCCTTCTCTTAGCGTGTTCAGCTTTCTTTTATTTACTTATTTCCGCAATTATGTTGTTATTCCGCATTGTTAGGCTTACCTAGTAATAGGGACTAGGTGCCGTCACGACATGTTCACGGAGGGCGAACTGGGTTCGTGACAAGTTGGTATCAGAGCTCTAGGGTTCATAGGAGTCACGGAACACAGGCCAGTTTATTAGAGTCTCGCTGATCGGTACGGAGACGTCTGTACTTATCTACGAGAGGCTATGTAACTGTTTAGGAAAAATCTTCACTTCATTGATTTCCTTGTCGTGCAATATCTTTTCACATCAGTTCTAAAGGTGAGGACATGTGCTACTCGGGACGATCAAGCACCCGTGCCCCCTACTGCAGCCGTTAGAGGCCGGAGCCGAGGTAGAGGCCAAGGACGCGCACGTGGTGCAGCGAGAGAACCTACGTGAGCTGCCGCCGAGGTACCACCAGCACATCCAACCCGTCAGGAGACTTTGGCACAATTCTTGAGCATGTTAGGTACATTAATTCAGGTGGGATTGATTCGGGTTGTACCGACTATTTCACAGATCGGGGGAGGCCCCCAGACTCCCGCCACCCCCACTCTAGAGCAGCAAGTTCCCATTGGTCAGGTTCCAAGTGTCATGGTGACACAGCATGTGGTCCTAGTTCAGCGGGTGGTGAGGACCTCTCGCTGAGTAGAGGACATGTGGGTCGAGGAGATAGAGGACAGACGAGGTCAGGACGGAGAGTACAGAGGAGTGAGTAGACCTCGTAGATTGGGGAGACCCACTGGCCTTTATTTTGGAGGAAGAGTACGGCATGGTATAGGTTTTGTGGGCCAGCCAACTCAACTTGGTTAGAGACTGCCCTAGACTTGGTAGGGGTGCATCTTCATATACTTTTCAGCCACAACGTGCTCAGCAGAGTTCTCAGGTCATGATCACAGCCCCAGTTGTTACCCCACCTACCCTTTCCGATTTTGTTATCACATGTATTGTCATGGTTTGTTATATAGGTGTACCGATTCTATTCGATCCAAGCTCCGCTTATCCTTATGTGCCTTTTTATTTTTGCTCTACATTTTAGTGTATCTCGAGATTTCCTTGAGTTTTCCTGTTTATGTTTCTACTCCTGTGGGAGATTCTCTTGTTGTGTACCGCGTTTACCGATCGTGTTTGGATACTATTTGTGGTTTTGAGACCAGTGCGGAATTATTGTTACTCAATATGGTGGATTTTGATATTATCTGGGCATGGACTGGTTGTCGCCCCATTATGCTATTCTTGATTGTCACGCCAAGACCGTGACGCTGACTATGCCAGGTATTCCACGTATTGAGTGGAGTGGTACCTTAGACACACTCCTAGTAGAGTTATCTATTTCCTTAAAGCTCGGTGTATGGTTGAGAAGGGGTGTGCCGCGTATTTGGCTTATGTGAGAGATGTCAGTGTTGATACCCCTTCTGTTGATTCAGTTCCAGTGGTACGGGATTATCCCGATGTATTTCCAGCTGATCTTCCGGGCATGCCACCCGATAGAGACATTGATTTTGGCATTGAATTCTTGCCGGGCACTCAGCCCATTTCCATTCCTCCTTACCGTATGGCTCCTCCTGAGTTGAAGGAGTTGAAGGATCAGTTTCAAGAATTGCTTGATAAGGGTTTTATTCGACCCAGTGCTTCACCTTGGGGTGCTCCTGTCTTATTTGTGAAGAAGAAAGATGGTTCTATGCGCATGTGTATTGATTATCACCAGTTAAACAGGGTTATAGTGAAGAACCGTTATCCCTTGTCTCGTATTGATGATCTAATTGACCACCTTCAGAGCGCACATGTATTTTCTAAGATTGATTTGCGCTCAAGTTACAATCAGTTGAAGATTCGGGAGCCGGATATCCCGAAGACTGCTTTCAGGACCCGGTATGGCCATTACGAGTCTAGTTATGTCATTCGGGCTGACTAATGCCACCGAAGAATTTATGCATTTGATGCACTGTGTGTTCAGGCCATATCTCGACTCGTTCGTCATTGTTTTCATAGACGATATTCTTGTTTACTCCCGGAGTCGGGAAGATCATGAGCAGCACCTGAGGACAGTGCTTCAGACCTTGAGAGAGAAGAAGTTGTATGCAAAGTTCTAAAAATGTGAGTTTTGGTTGAGTTATGTGGCATTCTTAGGCCACGTGGTATCGAGTGAGGGCATTCGAGTGGATCCAAAGAAGGTAGAAGTCGTGCCGAGTTGGTCCAGGCCATGCCCGGTTTTAGAGATTCGCAGTTTCCTTGGCTTGGCGGGTTATTACTGCTGTTTTGTGGAGGGATTTTCATCGATTGCAGCCCCTATGACTAGATTGACCCAGAAGGGTGCTCCATTTAAGTGGACAGAGGAGTGTGAGGTGAGCTTTCAGAAGCTCAAGACAGCTTTGACTATAGCCCCAACCTTGATATTGCCTATTGGTTCGGGGTCTTATATAGTTTATTGTGATGCCTCGCGAGTTTGCCTTGGAGAGGTGTTGATGCAGGACGGTAAGGCGATTGCCTACGCGTCCAGACAGTTGAAGATACATGAGAAGAATTACCATGTCCATGACCTTGAGTTAGCTGCCATTGTTCATTTCTTGAAGATCTGGCGTCATTATTTGTACGGTGTTCCTTTTGAGATTTCTACTGACCATCGGAGTTTCCAGCACATACTCAGGCTGAAGGATCTAAATTTTCGCCGGCGTAGGTTGTTAGAGTTGCTAAAGGACTATGACATAACTATATTATACCACTCGGGGAAGGCCAACGTGGTGGCCGATGCCTTGAGTCGCCGGGTTGAAAGTTTGGGGAGTTTGGCATACCTTCATGCAGCTGAGAGGCCTTTAGCCTTAGATGTTCAGTCCTTAGCCAGTCAGTTCATGAAATTGGATCTTTCTAAGCCTTGCCGGGTATTGGCTTATGTGATTTCTCGGTCTTCCTTATTCGACTGTATCAGGGAGCGGCAGTATGATGATCTTCATTTACTTGTCCTCAGGGACACGGTCCAGCACGGTGATGCCAGAGATGTGACCATTGGAGATGATGGGGTATTGAGGATGCATGGCCGGATTTGTATGCCCAATGTTGATGGGCTTCGGGAGTTGATTTTGGCAGAGGCCCATAGTTCGCGGTATTCCATCCATCTAGGAACTGTGAAGATGTATGAGGATTTGAGGCAGCACTATTGGTGGCGCAGGATGAAGAAGGATATAGCAGAGTTTGTAGCCAAGTGCCTGAATTGTCAGCAGGTCAAATGTGAGCATCAGAGACTGGGAGGGTTACTTCAGCAGATTGAGCTTCCAGAGTGGAAGTGGGAGCAGATCACCATGGACTTTGTGGTTGGACTTCCTCGGACTTTAAGGAAGCACGATGATGTTTGGGTGATTGTTGATAGGCTGACCAAATTAGCCCATTTCATTTCGGTGCTGACTACTTATTCATCGGAGCGGTTGGCGAAGATATATATTCGGGAGATTGTTCGTCTGCATTGTATTCTAGCTTATATTATTTCAGACAGGGGTACTCAGTTTACTTCACGGTTCTGGAGAGCCGTTCAGCAGGAGTTAGGTACCAAGTGGGAGTTGAGCACAAAATTTCACCCCCAGACGGACGGACATTTGAGCGCACAATTGAGATCCTTGAGGATATGCTCCATGCGTGTGTGATTGAGTTTGGAGGGTCTTGGGATCAGTTCTTGCCATTGGCAGAGTTTGCTTACAACAACAGTTATCAATCCAGCATTCACATGATGCCGTATGAGGCTTTATATGGTAGGAGGTGCAAATCTCAAGTGGGTTGGTTCGAGCCGGGTGAGGCCAGGCTATTGGGCACAGAGTTGGTTCAGGATGCATTGGAGAAGGTCAAGGTGATTCAGGATAGACTCCGTACAGCCCAGTCCAGATAGAAGAGTTACGCGGACTAGAAAGTTCGTGATGTTTCATATATGGTCGGAGAGCGGGTTCTGCTTCGGGTTTCGCCTATGAAGAGCGTTATGAGATTTGGGAAGAAAGGGAAGTTGAGTCCGAGGTTTATTGGCCCTTTTGAGTTATTGAGGCGTGTTGGGGAGGTTGCTTATGAGCTTGCCTTACCTCCCAACTTGGCAGGAGTTCATCCGGCCTTTCATGTTTCGATGCTTCGGAGGTATCACGGTGACCCGTCCCATGTCTTGGATTTCAGCTCAATCCATTTGGACAAGGATCTATCATATGTTGAGGAGCTTGTTGCTATATTGGTCAGGCAGGTCAGAAAGCTCGGGTCGAAGAACATTGCTTCAGTAAAGGTTCAGTGGTGGGTCAGCCGGCCGAGGAGGCGACCTGTGAGACCGAGCAGGATATTCGCAGCAATTATCCTCACCTTTTCTCTTCTTCAGGTATGTCTTTATGCTCGTTCAAGGATGTGATGACCCGGTCAGTCGTCTTAAGAATTAACGCCCCGATCCCCTGTTAATTGTTTTCCCCAAGCCTATTTCTGCTTAATTGAATTGCCGGGACGTTTGATTTTTAATGTTTCGGAGAGTTTTGGGATATTTAATCCCTAAATGAGAGCTTAAGTGTTGGAAAGTTTCCCGTAGTCGGAGCAGTGTGAAGACGGCCTCGGAATGGAAATCCGATGGTTCCGTTAGCTCCGTTAGGTGATTTCGGGTTGGGAGCATGTTCGGGATGTATTTTGGAAGTCTGTAGCTCATTTAGGCTTGATATACCGAAGTTTGAATTTTTGGAGTTTCTGGTCCAATAGTGAATTTTTGATCTGAGGGTCGGAATGGAAGTCCAGAAGTTATAGTAGTTTCGTCATGTCATTTGGAATGTGTGTGCAAAATTAGAGGTCATTCGGATAAGTTTAGAAAGGTTTCGGCGTCGGATGTGAATTCTAGAATTTTCTTAAGTTTCTAGGCTTGAACCTATGCATAATCGATGATTTTGATGTTACGAGAAGTGTTTTTATGGCTCGAACTAGTTCAAATGAGGTTTTAGGGTTGGTTGGTGCTTTTGGTTGAGTTTGGGATATTGTTGTTGTTGAACCAGGCACCTTCTGGTGTCTTCGCACCTGCGAAGGTTTTTCCGCAGGTGCGGCCTCGCAGGTGCGGCCTCGCAGGCGCAGTGGCCTTGATCGCAGGTGCGATAGGGGAGTCTTGGGCCAGTGGTCCCAGGTGCGACCTGGGTTCCGCAGGTGCGGTGATCGAGTCCGCAGCTGCGGATTGCCTGTGTGTTTTATTCCAAAAATCCGAGAGTTCATCTCATTATTCTAAAAATCGGGTAAGAGCTCAAGAAGTGGCGATTTTATGTGGGTTTTGAAGAGAAGGATCATAGGTAACATTTTCTAACCCTAATCCATTGTTAGACCATTATTTGTCGTTGTTTTCTTTAGCTTAATTACCAAAAATGGGGGAAAATCCATAGGAAAGGGGATGAAATTTTCCCAATCCGAGATTCTAAAAAATTATGGGATTTTTGGAATCTAATTTCGATTGTTTCTGGTTAAATGAGTTTGTGAGGGAATGGGTGTCCGGAAAATAGAACTTTTACCCGATTCCGAGTCGTGGTCCCGAGGGGCAGTTTGGTCATTTTACATAATTTCGCGCCTTAGCTTGAATTAGGCAGTATAATCAGATGCATGAGATGTTATTTACGATTTGTAATTGAATTGTATATATTTGGCCATTTGGAGTCGGATACTCGTGGCAAACGTGTGGTTTCAAGTTGATTTTGAGCCGGTTCGTGGTAGGTGGCTTGTCTAACTTTGTGTGGGGGACCTTTCCCCTTAGGATGTGATATTTGGTAATTGAATGCCTTGTACGTGAGGTGACAAGCGCATACTTGTGCTAATTGTTGAAAAATCCGATTTTAGTTTAAATATTTAGGCCGAATTTCTTTCTTAGCTGTTTTATTTTAATTGCGACCATAGTCTATGTTAGCATAGAAAATCATGCCTAGTGGCCCCAAATTGCCTCTTCGCTTAAATTGCTTTAATTGTACTACGTGAAGCGTGTTAGGCTAGAATTACTTGTTGCCTTGTATTTTTGCACTCTAAATCTGGATGTCTTCTTGTTGTGGCTGCATATTTACTTTGGAACTACGGGACAGTATCCCGGGAGATCCCCCTGCATATTTACTTTGGGACTACGGGATGGTATCTCGAGAGATCCCCCTGCATATTTACTTTGGGATTACGGGACGGTATCCTGGGAGATCCCCCTGCATATTTACTTTGGGACTACGGGACGGTATCCCGGGAGATCCCCCTGCTTATTTACTTTGGGACTATGGGACGATATCCCGGGAGATCCCCCTGCACACTGATATTAGGACTACGGGACGGTATCCCGGGAGATCCTTCAGATATACATACGATGGACTACGAGACAGTATCACGGGAGATCCTTCGGATATACATATGATGGACTATGGGACGGTATCCTGGGTGATCCTTCGGATTTACATATGATGGACTACGGGACGGTATCCCGGGAGATCCTTCGGATATACATATGATGGACTACGGGACGGTATCCCTGGAGATCCTTCGAATATACATATGATGGACTACGGGACGGTATCCTGGGAGATCCTTCGGATATACATATGATGGACTACGGGATGGTATCCCTGGAGATCCTTCGGATATATATATGATGGACTATGGGATGGTATCCTGGGAGATCCTTCGGATATACATATGATCGACTACGGAACGGTATCCCGGGAGATCCTTCGGATATACATATGATGAACTACGGGGCGGTATCCCAGGAGATCCTTCAGATATACATATGATGGACTACTGGACGGTATCCCGGGAGATCCTTTGGATATACATATGATGGACTACGGGACGGTATCTCGGGAGATCCACTGGACATTTAAGAAAAGGACTACAGGACGGTATCCTAGGAGACCCTCATTGTTACCATTGTTATTATGCTGTACATATTCCGGGTTTACTCTATTCTTGTGTTTAGTTATTGCCTGGTTTAACCTGTCTTATTTCACTACTGTATTCATTATTACCACCTGTTTTCATACTGTAAATTTCTATTATATTGTTTGACCTCAGTAGGGCCCTAACCTTCCTCGTCACTACCCGACCGAGGTTAGGCTTGGCACTTACTGATTACCGCTGTGGTGTACTCATGCCCTTTCCTGCGCATGATTTTCATGTGCAGATCCAGGTACCTCCACTCAGGCGCACTATCCCCGAGGTTGAGAGATACAGTAGAGACTTCGAGGTACATCTGCCGCGTCCGCGGACCAGGAGTCTCTATCTTATTCCAGCATTTTGTGACAAGTCTATCCTTCTTACATGTGTATAGATATTCTGGAGTTAGAGCAATGTATTAGATTCTGTTAGCCTGTGGTTCCTGTGAGTTTTCGGGTTTTGGGGTGATGTTGTATATTACCATATTGTTTTGAGTTGTATATGCCAAGTGGCGTTTATATACAATCTTTCTCGTAGCGTGTTCAGCTTTTTTTTATTTACTTATTTCCGCAGTTATGTTGTTATTCCACATTGTTAAGCTTAACTAGTCATAGGGACTAGGTGCCGTCACGACATGTTCACGGAGGGCGAACTGGGGTCGTGACAGTAGAGGTAAGTAATGGTTATAAATCTTTTCCTGAGGGTATAAAACCCCGGATTTCATATTTGTCATTGTTTTTAGAATGGCGCACATGTCGGATGACGAGTATGTGGCGCACACTGATTTTTGGATTGGACTTGGTCCTCTCCGCGGCAACTATTGAGTTGTGTGTTTTACTCTAAATGATATATTTAATTGTGTTCAAAAGACTATAGCTACATTCGGGCTATGAGCCATGTTTGGGGCCTCGTGCCGACTTGTTTAGACCCCATGAGGGCTTTTTACTACTATTTTCTCACTGTTGATTTATGATTTACACTCAGTCATACTGTGATTAATTGTTTTCGAAACTCATCCTTATTTACACTATTTTGAGATATAAAATAATGTTTTGGGTCGAGTACCCCATTTTTTACTGATACGCCCGAGGGGCTTTTGAGAGGTTCTGACTGAGTGAGGCCGAAGGCCTGATTGTGAGGATATGATACGCCACGAGGTGGCTTGATATTAGCGCTTGGGATGAAGGAGCCCCTCCAGAGTCTATACACACTCCTAGTGAGTGCTGAGTAATGAGTGTTGAGTGTTGAGTGCTGAGTGCTGAGTGCTGAGTGCTGAGTGCCGAGTGCCGAGTGATGAGTGATTGGGAGGCATGAGTGACATTGAAGTTGCCCGAGGGGCTGATACTGAGTGGTTGTGAGGTGCTAAGTGATGTTCTGCCCGTAGGGCGATTTATGATTCATGTTTTTGCTCGAGGGGCTACTTATCATTTATTTCATTTTATACTAAATCCTTCGGTTATTTTTATTTCAAAAATTGTTGGAAAACATATTTTTCAAAGGATTTTACTGACGTTGGCTTTTAAAACATGTTGATTTAATATATCTATGTATATACTGTTGGAAAGAAAGGCTATGCATATTGTGAACTGATGATATTGATTTTTATGTGTTTCTTGTCGTTTAGACTTGATTTATTTTCATCACTACTGAGTTGGCGCATTCATATTACTCTATACACCCCTGTGTGCAGATTTAGGTGCTGATACTGCGCGTTAGCCATCTATTCCGTGCGGAGCCGGAGTTCGGGATATAGAGGTAGCTGTTTAGTGTCCGCAACATCTCTGTTTTCCCTTCTTTTGTTGTATCTAGCTATTCGTTCACAGGTTTTGTATTATAATAGTAGACTTGTTGGTATATTTCTTAGATTCTCATGACATGTTGACTCCAAGTTTTGGGTATGGTTTAGACTGTTAACTGTTTATTTTGCCTAATGCATTGAGCAAATTCTCTATACTTTATGAAATGTTTGAAAATGGTTGGGATTTTGGAAAGAAACTGTAATTACGTTATTATTGGCTAGCCTAGTTCCATGATAGGAGCCATCACGGCCGGTTTAGGATTTGGGGTCGTGACATAAAATCCACACAAGGAGATACTTATCGAGCTAAATCTCTCATTACCACAAAATATCGAATATCAGTCACAAGCACGCTAAGTGCATTATACCATCATAGGGAGACCGATAGAGCCATACGCTACAAAACTCAAGCACAACTGAGGTGCGATATATATACTCTGAATCTCAAGAGCTATCCTGCTCACATAACATCATCACTACGCGGAAATCTCAACACATAAGAAATTATCAAATCGTTTCACAACTCACACGACACAACATAATATTACATTAAATGGACGAAGATGGAACAACATCTAATGTTCTAATACCTCTCCATGAGAAGCGCTATACCGAAATGAACACACCTGACTCATATGGAGCCCATAATCATATTTCAATCCATCCACAAACCTCGAGTCAACCCTCATCGCACCGAACTAGGCTAATAGCCTTACCTAGGTCCATAATACACCAATTTTCTCATAACACACAAGAATTCATAGCCAGGATGCAAAGTCTCCTTCACAAAACACCGCTTTCAGGAGACGCTGAAGAAATTACCTGCTTACTCTAAACATTCAAATCCCTTTCCTGCTCATCCGAGCTCGTGACATTCTTATCAACACCAAACCGCAACATTGATCCTCACTTCCAAATTTCATACCGTTCACTGCACCTAACATGACCATATGCATTTGCACATGAATCTCGCAATAACTCCTGAACCGCTAATAAGGTGAACACTTCATCATATAGAAACCTTTTACTTAACTCTCTTCAAGAGAACCATGACAACACACGAGTGAATTTTCATAATCACAAAACAGGCAAATCCTCAAGGAATAAGCTATACCACCATAATCCTTCCGGGATACGCCTACACCTAACAGGCCATAATATTTGAATGCTCCCAAATAAACTCTATTACGGCGGCCGACAAGCCTTGCACACACCGTCACAAATAACATGCATAACTTAATCACGCCGAAGGAATTGATCACTGCCGTAAATGTGCCACTCCAACCATGGCTAACCAATCTATCTCCTTCTAATTTATGCTTAACTTGACTTAGAAATAGCAATAGCTTCATCCAAAACATTGTGAACCCAAATCCACATTCATCTTGAGTGACCTTATACCACGAGTCCATGTTGTCTTAAATCACACGGCTCATCCCATACCCTCCAATGCTACATCGCCAGCTGAAGATAACATAGAACACTCCGAGCCTCCTATCACGATCTACTGCAAAAGCTCGATTCTTAACCATGTCGCGGGCTTGAAATCCTTAAGCACCGCCAATTTAAACCTTTGAGTTCTCTAGGACCGTTATTAAGAGTCACCAACTCTGAATTGGTCCCGAGTATAATCAACTCCAAGACCCTTCTAGCATATGAACACCCCCTCAACGAAGTACTCGACTGAGTCACTTTCCTTATAACCCAGATCTACACGAAGCAAAGCCCTGGGACTCCCCTAATAAGGCCAGTTATACCACACATCTCTCAAATGATTTTCTCAAATTACCATTTTATTCCTTTCCCCTAGCTGTAATAGCTTGCTAATACACCGATAACCCGAAATCCCATGAGAAGATAATCCTGCAACCCAATCACAAACAGTGGGACTCTCCCACTTTGCCTGAAGCTACTCATTGCACAACTCTGGAACCCACCAAAATTCTTTCTTCATTGCTGACATAATCTTGCATAACTAACCCATCAAATTCCTCTAAATTTTTATGTTAGAATTTGATGAACACTCTGAATCTCTAGCACCATTCCTATATTCGGCCTCTTACCGAATAGTCAATAGAATTCCTCGCAGAAACTTTTCCAACCATACAACCGCTAACCTGCTCATAGGAGATAACCCACATGTGTAAATTACATGCTGACACCCTCCAACATCGCTGCACAGGGAACACTCACTACGACGTCAATACCCCATCCTAAGCCCGTTCTCATTTGACAACTACACTAGTATGTTCACTCCTTATGGACATCGTCTAAATGTGTGACAACATCTTCCAATTCCATGCTATATTTCATCCTTCTTCATACTATGAAACTCCTTCATGTTGCACCCCATCTCCCGTCGCAATAGCCAACATTTCAATACAAGCCTGTGGACCCAATAACCGTCCACTAAAATTCTCATATCACTCCAATATTCTCCTCAAGAAGTGCATCTATCTTACCACAAAACTCATATGCTACGTTTCCACTCTCCCCCTCTAATCAACTGCTCGACTTCCGCTTCTTACACCTGGCCTTCTAGAAATTTATCCACCACCTAACACTTCTCACATGTCCTCCCTCATCTCTTTCTACCCAGCTGCAGCTTACATCATCTCGTGAGACCTAAGGGAACCTAGTGCTCTGATACCATATTGTCACGACCCAAATCCAATAAAGGGCGTGATGGCACCGGACTCCGCTGTCGGGCAAGCCAACACAAAGGAGTTAACTAAATCTTTATTTTATTAAATTAAATGATAATTAACGAATTTCCACTAAGTAAACAATAATGTATTTAACAAATTTAAATAATGAATAAATCCCCTATTCATCCCAGAACCCAGTGTCACAAGTGCATGAGTAAATTTCTAGGAAATTTACATGTAATACAATATTTTTCCGAAATACAAACTGGACAAAAGGAAAAAAAATATACAATACATTCCAGGGAGACTCTGTTGGCTGCGGGTCGTCTCGAGAGAAACAGCTCTCCTAAGTCTCCATGTCAGCGACACCACTGCATCAAATGGGGCCACTAGATATACATGTACATGTGCAACTAAAATGCACATCAAGTGTAGTATGAGTACGAAAACAACGTGTACTCAGTAACTATATCACCTAATATCTAAGAGATAGTAACGAGAGGTCGAGTTTGACAATTGCTAGATGTCAATTTTATATAAACAAGGGTGACGCTAAGCATGGATGTCATAATTAATTAACAAATAGTGACAGGAAGGAACAACTTCTTCCATAATTACAAATTTTAATCTCCGTCATTGTAACGATCCGGTTGGTCGTTCCGAGAATTTAGCCATGTTTCCCCCATTTATGCTTCATTTTATGTGGTTCAGCTTCACTTATGTGTGTTGGGTCGGTTGGTTCGGGTTCAGAGTGGTCATGGTGAGCATTGAGGCAATTAGTCTCTCAAGGTAGCCTAATAGTTGAGAAAGTCAACTGAGAGTTGACTTATTGGTGAACACCCTCGGAATGTGGATTTTATGACTCGAATAGCTTTGTTAGGTGATTCGGGACTTAGGAGTGTGTTCAGAATATTTTTGTGATGTCCGGTGTAGAACTAGGCTTGAATTGGCGAAAGTTATATTTTGCGATTTTCGGTCGGCAGTGGAAAATAGGCTATCGGAGTCGGAATCGAATTCTGGAAGTTTGAGCAGGTTTGTAATGTCATTTTGGATATGTCTGCAAAATTTCAGGTTAATCAGAGGTGTTTTGATTGGTTTCGGCATAGTTGGCGAATTTTAGAAATTTCAAAGTTCTTAGGCTTGAATTTGATGTAAATTTGGTGTTTTCATGTTGTTTTTGGTGTTCCGAAGGCTCGACTAAGTTTGAATGATGTTATGGGATATGTTGGTATGTTTAGTTGGGGCTCCGAGGGGCTCAGGATTGATTCGGATGGTTGACGAGAAGTTGGAGTGAATTTTTGGAAATCTATTGTGCTGGTTACTGGTGTTTTTGCACCTGCGAAAGGGGAGTCGCAGGAGCGGAAGGTTAGGTCGCAGGTGCAAAGTCTGGCTGTGTAGGAGAGGTCCGCAGGTGTGAGGTGTTTGTCGCACCTACGATGTCGCAGGTGCGTGAGGTTGGTCGCAGGTGCGAGATTTTGTCCGTTAAGTTGGTTATCGCAGGTGCGCACCCTGGGATCGCAGGTGCGGGTCCGTAGGTGCGACCAGTTGTCCGCAGGTGCGGAAATGACTGTGCAGAATAGTATAAAAAAACTCCCCGCCCCTCTCAAAAAATTTATTAGTTTTTCATCAAGTTGCATGCGGGAGGAGTCCATTGAAAGGGTTTTGAGAGGGGATTTCCAGGTTCTTCAGCAAAGGTGAGTTCTTGATTTTTTAATCCCGTTCTTATGCTATTTTATTGAGATTAGGCTTGAAAATTTACGAATTTGGGTTAGAAAAGTTGGAAAAAATGGGAGGAAGGAATCGATTTTTCTTTTGAGGATTTTAGTGAGCAATTGTGGTCTGATTTTGGTGTTCTTGGTATGTATAAAATCGTGGGAGGACGAGAGTTCTAATGATGTAAAAAATTTTGGATTCTGAGATGTGGGCCTGGGGCTCAGGTTTGGCCGAATTTCGAGATTTTTGTGTAATTCGATAGTTTTCGATTGGGTTGTGTTCCTTGTGTATATTTTAATAATGTTGAACTGATTTTGGCTAGATTCGGACCAATCGGAAGCCAACTTGAGGGGCAAGTGCATTGCGGACTAGTGTTGTGGCCGGTAGAGGTAAGTAATGGTCTTAATTTTGTCTTGAGGGTATGGAACCCCGGACTACATATTTTCTCCACTGAATTTGGAATGGCGCACATGTCGGATGACGAATATGTGGCGCATACTGATTTTGGATTGGACTAGGTCTACTCCGCGGCAACTAATGAGTTGCGTATTTACTCAAAACTTGTGTTAAATTATGTTCTAAAGATTTGTGAAATATTTGGGTTATAAGCCATGTTTGGGGCCTCGTGCCGATCTGTTGAGACCCTTTAAGGGTGTTTTACTGTTGTTTTCCTCACTACCTGTTGATGGTTTTTACTCAGCATCATTGTGCATACTGTTTTATTTAAAACTCAGCATGATTTACACCACTTGAGATTAAACTGATGTTTTGGGTCAAGTACCCTATTTTAACTGATTCGCCCGAGGACCTTTTCGAGTGGTTCCACCGAGTGTGGCCGAGGACCAAGAGTGATGGTGAGGTACTGAGTGTGGCCGAGGACCAAGAGTGATGGTGAGGTGCTGAGTGATATTAGCGCTTGGGCTGAAGGACCCCTCCGGAGTCTGTACACACCCCCAGTGAGCGCACTGAGTGTCGAGTGACGAGTAATGGGAGGCCGAGTGACGAGTGATGGGAGGCATGAGTGACTATGAGGTGCTGAATGATTGTGAGAAAATGCCCGAGAGGCTGTTTATGAAACATGTTTTTCCCCGAGAGGCTACTTATGATTTCACTACATTCATTGTATACCAAATCTTTGTTTTAAAGTTACTGAAAATGTGCATTGTTTTAAGAACTTTTATGAAGTTGATTTCGAAGGCATGATGATTTCGTATATTTATGTATACTATTGGAAAGTAAGGTTGTTATATTGTGACATTGATTTTATGTGATTCCTTGCTACTTAGACCTGATTTATCTCCATTACTACTGAGTTGGCGTACTCACATTACTCCCTGCACCTTGTGTGCAGATTCAGGTGTTAGGGCAGGGTGAGCTGTCTATCTGTTCTAGAGATCCTAGGAGGTTTGCAAGGTCGCTGCATGCGTCTTCAGTCTTGCTCCCTCTCTTGTTTAATATTATAGAATTTATTTTTGTCGAGTTGTATATTTATGTAGATGCTCATGACCAGTGACTCCGGGTTCTCGGGGGTTGTATTTATTATTCAGTATAGTTTTGACTATTTTTTTATAATTGTTTAAAGGAAACTTTTATGGAAAATCAATATAGTCAAGAGGTAAATGGGAGTTTATTATGATTTGAGTGAAGTTCTGGCTGGCCTAGTTCCATGATAGGCTCCATCACGACTGGCCTAGATTTGGGGTCGTGACAGATTGGTATCAGAGAGCTTGGTTACATAGGACTCACCGGTCATGAGCAGGTTTAATAGAGTCTTGTGGATCGGTACGGAGACGTCTGTACTTATCTTCGAGAGGCTGTGGAACCCTTAGGAAAATCTCACATTTTTAAATTTCTTGTCATGAGAATCCGTTGTGTTCAGCCAAGAGCGTAAATCTTGAATTCCTTCCATGTATTCGAACGCGCACGAGAGCGCCTGGTATCAGTTGTGCATCGACGGCTTGTGGCTTCCGTGGGTTAGATGTGATTTTGGCATGTTGGTAATGGGCCAGTCTGAAGGACTTGAGGCCGGATACATTCTGTGGCTTGATTGCTGAGATTTTTGTTGTGTGGGCACATGTAATTGGGGACTGGTATGTCCGTCCGTGTTCTTATTGATGAGGATTGGTGACTAGATGCCTATGTGGTGGGTGTGAATTGACGGCTAGATGTGTTTTCTAGCAATGCTCTTGGATTTTTGGTGGTCTGCGTGGGTTGGTTGAGTTAGAAGAGTTCGGTCCTGATGGTTTGGTTTTGCGCAAATGGGATTTCTGATAATTTTGGATGGTTTTTACCACGGTTAAGAGTGCATATTTCTTGTGGCGTGTAGTGAGTTGTTTCTAAATGAGATCAAATGGAAATTCTTGTCTAGTTGGGTACGTAGTTTCTTGTGGCTCAGAAGGGACCATGGAGTGCCCGTATTTTCCTAGGTTGGCATGGCGTGTGCGGTATGTTGGGTGGAGTTGAGATTTGCATATGTGAGGTCACGGTTCGGTTCTGGAAGGAAGATCATAAAATTCTTAGGCAGCATGGGCAGTTTCAGATAACCATGTAGATGATATCACCAATTGGTGCGACTCGATGAGGGTATATATTTCGGAAAGAGCAATGTGTTTTAGTTAAGGATACCTCATTTGTAACGCGGCTCCCTATTCTTGGATCGACTGTTGATATTCAAGGTTGCGTGGAGAATGGAAGAATTATAGGGGTACTCCCCGTGCCCGTGGAATGAATGAGTATTTGGGATGTGTTATGTATCCGAGCGGTGGAGTTGTGATCAGATATGGTAATCTGTATGTTTCATGGACTTCGAGACTGAGAGTTCTCATAAACATCATATTGTGTGGTAATGGACTTTGGAGATGCGAGCTGAGCTAGTTGGATGTTAGTATATGCCATGATTTTGTCATTATGAACTTTGCGGTAAGTTGTCTATCTGTTGTGGGTGATCAAGTTAATTTAGGTCACTGGTAGGCTAGTATGGGTGCGTGTTCGGCACCGGGTCGGAATTGTTGGCTTGAGTTTTTATTATTGAGAAAGGTACCATTCGATTGTGATTGATTTGTTCATGTTCTGGAGTGATCTATGAGTTTCCCTTCGGTGTGGCGAGGAGTGGTGATTATTGGTTATATGCACATATGGTGCGATTCTAATTGGGCTTTATAGCTTGATTTGAGTAAGGTAAGTAATTGGGCGTTGCGGGATTGAGGTATGTTGGTTATATACCTTCTATTTCAGGTGGCGTGGTATCGTCCGATTTCCCCCGTGGTTATGGAAATGCACTTTGAGTGCTTGATGTCGAATTTTGAGTGGTTATGGACTTTTGGGCAAGGTGTCTTGAAATATTCCAAGTGGACCAGCGGTTGGATGAGATCGCACAGTGTAGCGGGATTTATGTAGGGGTATGACCTTTGGTATCGGATTCATATGTTTTTGAATTTTTACGGTGTGTGCCAGGCTGTTAGTATGATATGGTGATGGTAATTGTTAATGGAAGGATAGTCCTCTCGTGTGGATCTTTGATATAATTTGATTTCATTGGGAAGTTGTTGTTAAGTGCCTAAGTTGCACAGGTTTTGGCTTCGAATTGTATCGATGTGTCGAATGGTTAATGTCATGTTATCAGAGTGGTTGTGAAGGATGAGAGGAGGTCGTTGGACCTATAATGAATATTTTCAGAAATTTTTACAGCATAGATGGAAGGACATATATCGGGAGTCGACTTAGAAATCTACTATAATTCCTGTTTGGGAAGGAGAGTTTCAGGTCTGGCTGATCGGACGAATGGTTGTTAGTTATACGTGCTTCTTTCATCATCGGTAGTGTATGGAAGTGTTAGAGCGAGGCATTTCTTGATAAGAGGTGGTGTACCGGTATTGTGTTGTTCTGAGCAGTTATTGAGGTTAAAGGTTATTGCTATGAGAGTTGGGTCACACGGTGTTTTATGTGATTTCATCTGGGTACGTATATGGCCTGATTCAGCATGTTCGGGCTTGTTCAGTTTATAGTTATGGAAATTTTGATCTTATATATATATATATCATTTCAGAAGTGGGAACTTTGTTCTAAGGTTTATGGGCCAGGATTTGGATTTTGAAATTTCAGCGGTATTGTGCTATTGGACCTATATGGGATAGGGTGACGTGGGATTCACCCTCGGGTATGTGCATGGTAAGATGCGTAACAGTCTGATGATGTCAAGAAACAACTCTTGGCACGCTCGAGAACGAACGTATGTTTAAGTGGGGGAGGATGTAACGACCTGGTTAGTCGTTTCAAAAATTTAGCCTTGTTTCCCCCGTTTCTACTTCATTTTATGTGGTTCAGCTTCCCTCATGTGTGTTGGGTCGATTGGTTCAGGTTCAGAGTGGTCATGGTGAGCATTGAGGCAATTAGTCTCTCAAGGTAGCCTAATAGTTGAGAAAGTCAACTGAAAGTTGACTTATTGGTGAACGACCTCAGAATGCGGATTTTTTGGCTGGGATAGCTTCGTTAGGTGATTCGAGATTTAGGAGTGTATTCAGAATATTTTTGTGATGTCCGGTGTAGAATTAGGCTTGAATTGGCGAAAGTTAGTTTTTGGCGATTTCCGGTCGGCATTTGAAAATAGGCTATCGGGGTCGAAATGGAATTCCGGAAGTTTGAGCAGGTTCGTAATGCCATTTTGGATATGTCTGCAAAATTTCAGGTTAATCATAGGTGTTTTGGTTGGTTTCGGCGTAGTTGGCGAGTTTTAGAAGTTTAAAAGTTCTTCGGCTTGAATTTGATGTAAATTTGGTGTTTTCGTGTTATTTTTGGTGTTCCGAAGGCTCGACTAAGTTTGAATGATGTTATGGGATATGTTGGTATGTTTGGTTGGGGCCCCAAGGGGATCGGGATTGATTCGGATGGTTGACGGGATGTTGGAGTAAATTTTTGGAAATCTGCTGTGGTGGTTGCTGGTGTTTTCGCACCTGCGAAAGGGGAGTTGCAGGTGCGATCGCGCAGGAGCGGAAGGTTAGGTTGCAGGTGCGAAGTCTGGCTGTGTAGGAGAGGTCTGCAGGTGCGAGGTGTTTGTCGCACCTGCGATGTCGCAGGTGCGTGAGGTTGGTCGCAGGTGCGAGATATTGTCCGTTAAGTTGGTTATCACATGTGCACACCCCGGGACCGCAGGTTTGACCAGNTGAAGGGGGTTTTGAGAGGGGATTTCCAGGTTCTTCAGCAAAGGTGAGCTCTTGATTTGTTAATCCTGTTCTTATGATATTTTATTGAGATTAGGCTTGAAAATTTAAGAATTTGGGTTAGAAAAGTTGGAAAAATGGGAGGAAGGAATCAATTTTCTTCTGAGGATTTGAGTGGGCAATTGTGGTCCCGTTTTTGTGTTCTTGGTATGTATAGAATCGTGGGAGGACGAGGGTTCTAATGATGTAAAAATTTTCAGATTCCGAGATGTGTGCCCAGGGCTCGCGTTTGGCCGAATTTGGAGATTTTTGTGTAATTTGATAGTTTTCGATTGGGTTGTGTTCCTTGAGTATATTTTAATAATGTTGAACTGATTTTGGCTAGATTCGGTGCAATCGGGAGCCAATTTGAGGGGCAAGTGCATTGCAGACTAGTGTTGTGGCCCGGTAGAGGTAAGTAATGGTCTTAAATTTCTTCTTGAGGGTATGGAACCCCGGACTACATATTTTCTCCACTGAATTTGGAATGGCGCACATGTCGGATGACGAATATGTGGCGCATACAGATTATTGATTTGACTAGGTATACTCCGCGGTAACTAATGAGTTGCGTATTTACTCAAAATTTGTATTAAATTATGTTCTAAAGATTTGTGAAATATTTGGGCTATAAACCGTGTTTGGGGCCTCGTGCCGATCTGTTGAGACCTTTTCATGGTGTTTTACTGCTTTTTTCCTCACTACCTGTTGATGGTTTTTACTCAGGATCATTGTGCATACTGTTTTATTTGAAACGCAGCATGATTTACACCACTTGAGATTACACTGATGTTTTGGGTCGAGTACCCTGTTTTTACTGATTCGCCCGAGGGGCTTTTCGAGTGGTCCCACCGAGTGTAGCCGAGGGCCAAGAGTGATGGTGAGGTGCTGAGTGATATTAGCGCTTGGGCTGAAGGAGCCCCTCCGGAGTCTGTACACACCCCCGGTGAGCGGACAGAGTGCCGAGTGACGAGTGATGGGAGGCCGAGTGACGAGTGATTGGGAGGCATGAGTGATTGTGAGGTGCTGAGAGATTGTGAGGAAATGCCCGAGGGGCTGCTTATGAAACATGTTTTCGCCCGAGGGGCTACTAATGATTTCACTATATTCATTGCATACCAAATCTTTGTTTTAAAGTTACTGAAAATGTGCATTGTTTTAAGAACTTTTATGAAGTTGATTTCGAAGGCATGATGATTTCGTATGTTTATGTATACTATTGGAAAGTAAGGCTGTGTATATTGTGACATTGATTTTATGTGATTCCTTGCTACTTAGACCTGATTTATCTCCATTACTACTGAGTTGGCGTACTCACATTACTCCATGCACCTTGTGTGCAGATTCAGGTGTTAGGGCAGGGTGAGCTGTCTATCTTTTCCAGAGATCCTCGGAGGTTTGCAAGGTGGTTGCATGCGTCCGCAGTCCTGCTCTCTCTTGTTAAATATTATAGAATTTATTTTTTTTGAGTTGTATATTTATGTAGATGCTCATGACCAGTGACTCCGGGTTCTCGGGGGTTGTATTTATTATTCAGTATAGTTTTGACTATTTTTTTATAATTGTTTAAAGGAAACTTTTATGGAAAATCAATATAGTAAAGAGGTAAATGGTAGTTTATTATGATTTGAGTGAAGTTCTGGCTGGACTAGTTCCATGATAAGCGCCATCACGACTGGCCTGGATTTAGGGTCGTGACAGTCATTTCAGTTGAAAACTCGTAATTCAAGGACAGTAAACAGTTCAAATCACAGAAAGTAGTCAGCAAATATCATGAGCAAGCAATGTCGAGGGTCGAACGGCCCCAACCAACATAAATGTAAACTGTGCACTGTCAAAGGGTCGAATGGCGTAAAACATCGTGGCGTACGGCCCGCTCCTATGAGAGTAGTGGAATAAATCACCTCGCTCAGGGAATATAAATTGTGAAGCGGCCACACATAAGCATACACATTCAAACAGTCCACCCGACTATATCGGGAAAACAATTACCCAAGAAAATGACAATTTCTCTTTTATTGATCACAAAGATAATATTTAAATCTTTTCTAGACATTCATTTTCCAAGTTCGATAAGGTTTAAACATTTTTAAGTTTTCAGTATAGTTACAAGTACGGCAAATAAAACATGTTTTTGGGTCCTAGACTACCCGGACATAAGCATAATAGTAGCTATGCATGGACTCTCGTCACCTCGTGCATACGTAGCCCCCACAAAAAGTAGAACTTGATTGCTTATTTCATCTATGGGGACAATTCCCCCTTACAAGATTAGAAAGGAGAATTACCTCGCTCTGAAGTTCCATAACCGGCTTCCAAGCCCTTCCGATGATTCAAATTGATGCACAACGCCCCAAAACTAACCAATAATTACGCAAATCCATTAATATATGCTCAAATATCCATTAGAATCCAATTTATAACAATTCCTAATCCCGTTCGAAAAGTCGATAAAAATCAACCTCGATCCCGCGTGCCCGGATTTCAAAAAATTTTTAAGATAAAAATTACCCATAACCTCACGAACTCAAATATATAATTTATTCCAAATCCCATGTCCTATTTCGTGGTCAAAATAAAAAAATATTAATTTCTAGGTTTTCTACCAAAACCTCAAGTTTTCACTAATTTTCCATGAATTTCCATGTTAAAATATATATATAATCCAAGTATTTCACTTGAAATAGGTGGGAATCACTTACCTTGACATAGATGATGAAGATGAAGCTCTTAAGTTGGAGAATGGACTAAGATTGTAATTTTGAGTAAACGACCTTTGAATCAGGATTTGAAGGTTCCTGCAGGTTCGTATGATTATTTCGGACTTGGGCGTATGTCCGGATCAGGTTTTGGATAACTCAGGAGCGTTTCGGCGTTTATTGTGGAAGTCAACATTTTTGAAGAAAATTTCCTAAGTTTGGCTTAAAGCACATTTCAGCAATATTGATGTCAGTTTGGGATTTCGTGCCTGGGAATAGCTTCGTATGGTGATTCTGGAGCTGTCAGCACGATCGGAAGTGACTTCGGATGTCCGTAGGTTATTTTGAAGTAATTTGGCTAAAGATAAAAATTTAAAGGTTTTTGAAAATCCGATCGGAAGTGGAAATTTTGATATCAGGACCGGAACGCGATTCCAGAAGTTGGACAAGGTCCGTAATGTTTAAGATGACTTGTGCGCAAAATTTGAGGTCAAACGGACGTGATTTGATGGGTTTCGGCATTGAATGTGGAAGTTTGAAATTTCAAGTTCTTATAGTTTGAATTTTAGAGCGATTGATGTGATATGAGGTCTCGAGCAAGTCTGCACTATGTTTGGAACAGGTTAGTGTAATTGGACGGGGTTAGGCGGGATACTCACTGGGTACATATCTGTTTATGTACTCATGCTACGCTTCTGTACTTAATTGCACAGGTTATGAGGCTGGTGCATCTGGTTATCCGACCGGAGCTTGACCTTGGGAGTATATTCTGGACCTGACTCCACGGTGAGCTGCTTCCCTTGGCGATTCGCAGCAGCATTATGGAGTTATCTTTTGTTTATTTATGTCTACTTCCTTCAGAGAATAGAACAATTTATTTCATCTTTTGTACATTCTACTAGTTCGCCTGTAGACATGTGACACTAGTTCCTGGCACACATAGTAAGCTATATATATATATATATATATATATATATATATATATATATATATATATATATATATATATATATATATATATATATATATATATATATTGGTTCATGATCCTTATGGATACCTTTGATTAATTTCGAGTCCTTAGGTGACGAGTTCGGATTTTCGAGCGCATTCTTGACCCGAGGAGTAGGTTCGACGCGAGGTGAGTCTCCTTTCTAACCTTGTAAGAGGGAATTTGTCCCTGTAGGTGATTATAAATGGTTATTTGTCCTTATTTGTGGGGGTTGCGCATGCATGAAGTGACGAGAGTCCGAGCGTAGCTACTATTATGCCTTGTCGGGTAGTTTTAGGGCTCACAAGCATGCTTTACGTGTTATATCTGTGATCTTTCATATGGTCTAAGTAGTCTAATATCCTCGAATCTCTCATGTGAAGGCCTAAGAAGTTATTCTTTGAAGTTGACATTATTAAATTCTCACTTTGTTAGTATGTTCCCTGCTAAATTATTAGGAATCTCCTACTAATCATGTATTTATACGGGAACCCGAGTCGCATAAATGATTTGCGAGCGGGGTAGTCCTAGTATTATATTAACCCGACTCACATGAATGATTCGCGAGCGGGGTAGTTTTAGTATTATATTACCCTTGTCGCATGTTCGATTCGCGAGCGGGGCAGATAGATGCATCTATGGTTCTTGCCGTTCGACCCTCGGTAGTGCACATTTACTTTTCATGTCGTAACGACTGTACGTTCATAGCCTGTTATATGTTTGCTAATTTATGAGAAGCCCTGTAATTGTAACTGTTGATTTCATGAAATAAAGAAGACTAAATAGCTTGTATGTCATGGAAAAGCAAAAAGACCTACTAAATAGGAGGAAAAGGTGTTATCCCAATAGGTTCCGGATCGGATCGAGCAATAAGTGAAGGAGCTTGACCAATCCCAATGAGGGAAGTAGTGAAAGAGAAGCGGAAGGGACATCTTGAACTCAGGGGGAAGGGACCTT